>PVKS010002276.1:13342-121264 GCA_004027875.1 Aplodontia rufa
TTTTTTTCCAAAAAATCCTTCTTTCAGTCACTCATCCTGGTCTATGGATTTCATTCTTTGAATTCACCAGACTGATGCTGGGCTGCTGGGGCCTGCATCTCATGCGGACCCTATTTGCCAGCAAAAGCAGAGAAAGCTGCTGGAGTGTGCTGCAACACTGGGGAGCATTGCCCACCATTAAGAGCTGCAGCATTTCTGAGCTGTAGAGGCCTGCAGTTTATGCAGACCCTTAGCTGCGAGCAAAAGCATAGGAATCTCTAGTCTCACCAGCCAGGGAGAGTGGGCAGTTGAGTTTCATCTCAAAACTTTTGTTTCAGAAAGACCTTCCTAACTTGATAAGGGGCATCTATAAAAACCCCATTCTGATGCCATATTTGATAGCGAAATAATGAGTGCTTTCCCACTAAGATCAGAAACAAGACAAAGATGCTTGCTTTTATTACACTCAAGGAAGGTGGTGCTACAGGTTCAAGCAAGCAGAATTAGGCAAGAAAATCAATAAAATGATGCCCAGCTTGGAAAGAAAGAAGTAATCTATATTTGCCAAAGAGATATTCTTGTATATAAAAAATACTAAATCATTCACATACATAAAACTATTAGAATTAGTAAATTCAGTATGGTGTCAGGCTATAAGATTAATACATTTTATGGTATGTGAATTATTTCTCAATAAGATGTTCTATATCACACATATTAATGTTTGCATATATTCAGGATAGAAGTAGCCTGCATTTTAAGTAACTTAATAACTGAAACAGTGATTAATTTCTTATAATTTTGAAAAAATGAGAATATAAATATATTTATATCAATGGTGTGTTTCTGAGTGTTCAGTTAATCAAATACTCTTACGCACTTTGAGAAAATGTTTCCCTAAACAAAGTCTTAAAGGGTTGAAGAGATAAAAAAGCTTCTTTTAACACATGTAAGAATTTGGGAAAACCATGGAAGAAACAGAAATTAAGTATTAGAGATGAGATAAAATGAACACTGATACTTGAGTGCAATGCTGGAAACATGAGGATGGCCAGGGCACATGACTGAATAAGAAGAGAACACTGAGGAAGAGAAGGATGAGGAGTCTCTATAAACAGTAAAATGAAAGTACTGGGTCTAAGACCATCAGCCAGCTGGAATACGCAGAGAACAACTGCAGAAATGCATATTCAACCAGAGAACATGCAATCCAAGCACTGGAGATCATAAGCAAACACATCCATGTCTTATTAATACCTAATGAGAGCTGTTGGGACTGTAGAAATTACACTAGGCAATCTGACCATCTGTGAAAGGGATGAAGTGAAAGTGTTTAACACACTTGCGTTTTTTCTTTTCCTCTCCAATGTGTGCACTTTTCTTTGCTTGATTTCCCACAGTTAACATTCTGTGTCCTTTAAGTTTCCCATGCAACATAAGATATTTTAAAACAAACCATTGTCAATGGACTTGTTCTGTGCTGACAATGACCAGAGGACTCTGCCTGACATCAACTAGGGAAAAGGCTAATGAAGATCCAAGGTCAATGTTGCCGTGTGAGTAGAAATGACTAGCAGTCTCCAAAGAGTTGGAGAACTGAACTTATGTGAACTTTTACTGACTTTTGGACAATGTGTACTACACGGAAGAAATCGACTCTGACAGGAGTCTGAATCACATGCATTCCCAGGCTCAGGGACCCTGTACAGGGTCACTGTGAAGTGACAATATTGGGTGCCACCAATCACCTTTATATCTATTATTTCCTAACTGTTCCCAAGATGGTCTATGCCAAGATCATGAGAAGAGGTGTCTAGTCATCTGGAACTGTGAGTTATAAGAAAAGGTACTCATGCTGTGCAACCTGATCGAGAAAGTAAACATCCAAAGCTGGTGTTAACAAGGATATTGCCTTCAATGCAATGACTAGGAATGAGGAATAAAACAGTGGGTTGCAATGCGGACAGAATAGGAACTGCAGTTTTAGCCAGGAAAGGTGCATCAGTTCACTATTTGTTATGATACCAAAATACTTGAGGTAGGTTAACTTTATAAAGAAAGGAGGTTTTATTGCAGTTTACAGTTCTGGAGGTGCAAAGTCTAATATATTTTTCTGGTATTGTTCTGTTTGCTGGCAGTCTGTTGGCAGTTGCCTCTAGACAACTGAGTAATTCACATCTCTCCCTCCACTTTTAAAGCTATGAGGATTCAATCATGGGGGTTCCACATTAACAATTTCATCTAATTCTAATCATGTCCTGAAGGGCTTACCTCTAAACATCATAATCAGATTTTAATACTATTAACATGTGACTTTGGGATTGGATTCTTACATAAATTTGGAGGTGGGCGAGTGGGTGATGGACAAACGGTATTCAAACTATGGAAAAGCACGGGGTGCACTTTGTGTCTGTGAGCCCAGGGCCACCTCAGGAGAGTGGTGGAGAGGGGGAAGTGAAGTCAGGAGAGTAAGGCTGTCACGCAGCACAGGGATGCTCCACTTGAGAGCAGGATCTTGACTGATGGAGCTTATTGGGATTTCATGCCTGGAGATCAAGTCAGAGACCACTAAAACTGTGACCCACATTTCATGATGGCAGTTTTCCAGTCTGACCTTGGAATGGGCACTAATTCCAGCCCCTTAGGTGTTGCTCCCTCTAATCCTTTAAGGCATTGCCCCCATCGCTAAGCCTCACATCATTTACTCAAACATGCATGCATTGATCAGAACTGATGCGTTCTTGCAGGGACCATCTGCACATCTCCAGGGCTTTCTTCAGTGCCACTCTGTCCTCACTGCACTTGGCTTTAGAACTCCTGCTACCTGGCCTTCCTGCACCTGCTGGGCTCTCCTTTCTGCACCGTGGCCTCTGAGCTCTCTCAAGACAGAAGGGTACCTTGTCTGTTCCATCTCCATCCTTCAGAGAAAGCTTCCAATATCTTGAAAACCCCCATTTTCTGTCTCCCCTACCCTTTGGTTGTTTAAGGCAGGAGTGTAAATCTGTTCCTCTTACTCCAATTTTTTCCAGAAGCAGAAGAATCCATGTTTTTGCTTGATCAAAGTTTCATGCCTCACCTAATTACTTCTCAAGGCATTGTAGCACATTCAGACACTTTGCCAGCTAACTAGTATCTGTCTGCTAAGTCTCAGTCTATACTTCTGTTCAGGCAGTTCCTGGCCTCTGAAATTTGAGTTTTGTCTCTTCTGCTGTGCCCTTAGAGCTCCATGTGACCCTATTACCAGCATCTCCACCACCTAACTGGGCTCACAGCACCTCTTGGGACTCAACAAGTGAAAAAATGAATAAATAAGTAGGAAAAAGCTCCTCTGTCAGCTGAGCCTTTTGCAGACTGGACAGAAGACAGTTTGTGCAAGAGAATTAACTATTTAAACTCTGGCCAAGTTATCCTGAAAGAAATCCCTTCTAGGGTCCACAGGCTGTGCCTGTGAAAACAGTGACATGTTATATAGAAGATTTTTATCTTTTCCTCTGTTGGCAGGGATTCAAGTGATAAGGCCAGATCATGTCTCATGGAAAAGATCTGTGTTTATGGCAATCTTCCCAGCGGGGAACAGATAGTGGGATCTGGGCTGGAGGAGTCCAGCTTGATTTCCAATGTCCAGGAAAGTGTTGGGAAATACGCTGCTGATGACCATAGAGCCAGGCTCTGCGGGGATAAGGAACTGTGGAGTGATGAAAGTTGAGGGAAATAAAGAGGAGAAGGGGTGGTGGTTTATGTTAAGACAGGAGCCACACTATTCGTGGCATAGAAGAAAGAGTCTGGTTTCCGTGTCACACAACCTGGTTGTAAATTTTATAACACTGCGTCTGACTACTTCAAAAAGTCTAAGTGTTGCCATCTGTTGAGTGGGTTGCCTGGATGACGGAGATAATGTGTAGGAAGCACCAGCTCAATCTGATGCGAGTTCCTTTCCTCTCCCTCACTTACCATCTCTCTCTCCTGCACAGAAGATGAGAAAAGAGCAGTATGGGGTTTATCTGACCTCTGTTTCTTAAGGAAATGACGACAGAGAGACGCTTATCTGGGACTTCAGGGAGTGAGTGACAGAGTCCTCCCTGTGGCTGGCTGGGAGCGCTGTAAACATGAGCAGCTTCATTTCTCCCCAGTCACTTCTTTCATCCACACCCTGTTAATTCTCTTCCTCATCCTTAAAATCATCTTGGTAAGATTCTGTAGCTTTCAGGTCTCTCTTGGATATTAAAACTTAATTCATATTTAAACCTTCAATCTCCACCTTGATTTAAAGTAAGGGACTGTTTTTGGCAGGGCTCCTAATCATTAATTCTTAGGCAGCTAAAGGAATGCCACTCCACAGCATATTTTAGCTCTTTATAATGGAAGGACAGGGATGGTTATTAGTACATTTTCTGTTGTGATGACAATACCTGAGGCTAGATAATTTGCAAAGAAAGGAATTATTAGCTCACAGCTCTGGAGGCCCAAGAGCACAGGGTTGGTATCTGTTTGGCCCTGGTGAGGGCCTTGTAGTTGATGTCATGATAGCAGAGGAGCACGGCAGAAGAGAGACTCTGGAGCCAGGCTCCTTTATAGCAATCCATCCCCACTGGAGCTAATCCAGTCCCCTGAGGCCTGCATTAATTCCTTAAAAGGATGGGATTGCCACTTATGTTCAAGGTTCCATATCTCTCAACGTCCCACCCTAGAGACAAAGCTTCTGGCCCAGGAAGCTTTGGGGGACACACTGAATCTATAGCCAGTCCACAGCAGGGTCCTTCCTATCAGGCAGTTAAAGGGACTGCACTTCCCCGTGCTCTTTAGTTTCTGTGTCTGCCCAGGAGGAAGAAGCAGGCTCTGTTGGGAATGATTGTGAGCAGGGAAGGAGGACTCTTTTCTTGTTCTCATTCCTCAACCTGGGGTTGGGAGCATCACTGAAGGACTATTGAAATCATCTTTATCCCTGAGTTCTAACTGGACAATTGAATTGCTCATCTTCCAAGGCCACGCACATGGCAGTACTATCAAGAAAAATGCTTTTGCATATAGGGGTCTCTGATTCACTTGTTCTCTCTCCCCTTTTCCTGTATGCTGGTGACTGGGAAACGTAGTGAAGAGTCCTGGGAAGTCCTTTGGTGCTCTTTTGTCCATTATCAAGTGCCTGCACTCCTTCCTTGTCCTGGCTATAGTGGGCTCCTGCTATTGTTTAACATCATCCAGTCAAAGGCCCCACTCCTGAGATGCCGTCTGCTTGACTGACCACCCTTCAGGAAGGCTGGCCCAGGAGCCAGAGTGGGGACAGGAATGGTGTGGTACACGGGAGAGTGATCCCAGGGCCACAGAGTCGGTCTCTCTCATCCCAGGGCAGCGAAGAGAGCACAATTCTGTAAAGGTCAGCAGGAAGACCTAGAGGTACTAGATAATACGAGATTCAAGTAAAGAATAAGATGATATTCTGGCTCCTTTCCCCAAACAGTCTCTGAAACAAATGGTGGGGCTGGCCTTCTCTTGCTTCTGGGAGAGACTTGTCCCTATCAGAGCGTCAAGAAATCCCTTCTACTCCTGCAGAGGGTCTAGGCCTGTGGGTCAGTGTCAGCCATGGCTCACCCAGACTGAGCTTCCATGTTCTGGGACATGCCTGCCCTGCCCAGAAATGCAATGACTTTGCCTTGCAGTCCACTACATGGAAGCTGTTTATACTTACATTTTTTACTGTCACTATCTATGCCAGACATAAAATAATCTCTCTCTCTCTCTCTCTCTCTCTCTCTCTCTGTATCACTGAACTGAATATACGAGGAGTGCTCCTTTCTTTAAAGGAAAGCACCCGCTACGCTATATGCATGCACCACTTGCCAGTCACCCCTCAGTGTTGATCTTAGTAATTCAGTTTCTTCTGGTTTAAAACATGGTTGATTTGGTTAAATATTGAGGCAAATTCAGATGTGACCCCTTCACCTCCTCCTGTCCCTACCTTAGGGTATGGGTTTTCAGTGTGAGTTTGGCTTTGTCTCGGTGTTGCAAGAGGGCTAACGGATGAAGCTGGGGCAATCTCAGAAAGTAGGGCATAGCAGGACCAACTGGAGGCTTCTTCACCTTGGCCATGGACATTGCTGTCACAAGACTGCTGGTCCATCCCACCTCAGCTGCCAAAGAAGAATCAGCACCTGACCCTGAGCCTCTGTGCAACTCTCTTGAGAGTTAACCCCTGGATAGCACCTAATTGGCCATAGTTGGTTGGGCCACATGTCCATTCTGTGGCCAGCAGGTGGGGAAAATGATTATCTTGCATCCTCACCTCACCACTGCACTACCTCATAGCTTCAGAGGTAGAGATTAGGATTTCCCTAAACAGGAAAGAGGTTTGAATTCTTGGTAACAAATATATGAATTATCCTTCAGAGCTAGAGAGGGCCCTAACTAGCCTCTGTCCACCCACCCCAGTCTCTCTCAGGTACAGCAAAGCCTGGAAAGTATTCAGAACAACTTCTAAAACCTTGGATAAAGATGCAGACAGTGGCTAGGGATTCTGAGGTGGTGTGTTTGCCAGAAGTCACAGTAGGGTGGGGCCTAGTCCTGCCAGCTGAGGAGTGGGCTGGGGTCAAGTGTAGATTGGGCTGGGTCTCAGAGGGCTGCCAGTACAATAATGATGGCCTTTTTGGCCTCCTGTGCCACCCCGCAGCTGGTACTGACCATGAGCTGCCTCAGCTGTGGACACTCAGTGTTGCTATAAGGACAGAGGCCAAAGGCAGAGGTCTCATGACTGAACTCTCCTGAGCTCTGCTTGCCAAGTACCCCTTCCATCCACTCCCTGGGCAGTCTGATTCTCTGGCAATACACTTCTTTTCTCCTTAGATCTTTGTTTCATTGGGGCTCAGAAAAGGACACCCTAAAGCAAAGACTTCCAAAACAACCTGGAAAACAGAGTTTCTCCTTGACCTGCTCCTGCCCTCCTGTCTCTGATTCCTTATTCTCCCCCAGGGCAAACCATAGAAACTAGAATTCCTCTTTCCGAAGGCAGGCATAGAAACCAGAACCCCTTTTACCCCAAGCCATTTAAATTACTGCTCTTAACTACCATTCTGTGTAGAAGCTGGCCATGAAAAAATTCTCTGACTTCCTTTGGTTGTAGATCATAGGACCCTCATTCCAGAAACAGCCCTTGTCTGTCCCTGGGAGGCAGATGCTACCATTAAGGATCTAAGAAGAATTTGAAAAGGCAGGGCTTGCAAATTCCCAGTCAGCCTCTCCTTCCTTTTAGCTCATCCCCCTTCTGTCCAATCACATTCTACATGGATTTCCATGCTTAATTGAACCCAAGCTTACATGTTCACCCAAGGAGAATTGGGGTTTTGAATCTTCAGTCTGAAGGATCCCATATCATGTAAAATCACAAAAAAATCTGTTACGACCTTTTACCTGTGAATTTGTTCATTGACAATTTATTTCAGCAGATTCAAGTGATTCAAGTATTAAACATCCAGAGGGAAAGTTTGAGCCTTCATCTAGTTTGAAACCGACTCCTGGTAAGTATGTTGCCTAAACAGGCTGTGCCGCCAGCTCTACTCTCCTTGACTCTGGTGTCGCTGGGGGACGAATTAGGCAACCCCATTTCAGAATATCAGGCAGGAATAGGGCAACCTACTGCCTTCTGCTTCCAGGTCCCACCTCAACTCTGTCAGTCCCTAAAAAGGGAGTGGGTAATGTCCATTCCACGTCTCACCACTTTCAGGACCTGCTGGGAACCCTCCTCCTCCTCCTCCTCCTTCTTTTTCTTTGAGAGAGAGGGACAGTGAGAAAGAGAGAGAATCAATTTCGTTTTAGTTTTTCATGTGGCTTTTGTTGCTCCGACACTTTATTGTGCACATGGTGCTGGGTTTTGAACCCATGTCCTTGTGATGCCAGGACTCAATAACCACTGAGCCATTGCTCCAGCCTGTGACCCTGCTTCTTAATCCCGTCCTGCATCCTTCTTCACACTTGCCTGTGTATCCTAGGACTTAAACTCCATGCTGCATCCTCAGAGTTCTGGTTCCTGATCATGCAAGACAAATAAATCTTTTGACATTCAAAGGAAGACTGGATCCCATTTAAGCACCCAGCTCTTAAAATTGAGCTCAAAGTTAAGAATAGAACTTTGCTCTGGTCTGACCCCTGCCCCTCCCAACCCTGTCCCTGACAGGAAGTACTTGGAGAAGCCAAGGCTACCTGAAAAGTGGAGAAGGGTCATGGGACAAGTACACCTGGGAACAAGAGTCTTTTAATATCTGAAGATATTATACCACTACATTTTATTTTCAAAGTTACGTTACATTTTTATTAATTTTCTCTGGAGGGCTTATTAAATTTTGAAGATTATGGTATGAAATTATTAAAGATGACTTTATAGATGGTAATACATTTTAGAATCCAGATATTAAACTTAATTAAAGGATGCTCAGTCCCAGATGGAGATACATTTGTAGCAAATCAGTTCAGCTTGTGACCCCATATAACCAATGCGAGGAAGCCTGTGTTCCCACTACTCTCACCCCTTCCCCTTCTCTGCAGCCCCATCCTGGGGACCATTGGCTGCCGCTGTCCTGCTCACTGAGGGTCCCTAATCTCCTCTCTCCTAGGATAAATCTTTGGGGTGAGTAGAGTCCTAATAAAGGAATCTCTGTATGGGGTCTATGAAGGAGTGGGGATGGGAAAGGTTGACAGATGCCAATGAACCTAAGAACCTGCAAGGAAGTTTCTGTGCCTGTCTCCTGTGTCCTCTAGCCATAAATAGCAGAGGCCTCAGGATGGCTTACATGGATGGTCCTGGAGGGGTGGGGTGGGTGAGCAGACCTCAGCAGTGCTGCGGCTGGAAACAGGAGCAAGTTCTGACCCAGGGGGCAGGAGGAATGGATTTTGCTGTAGTCCAGGCCTTGCAGGGATGGTTCCTACTCCAGTTCTCTACTTCACCCAGCAGGAGGTGCCAAGGTGTGACTGCAGCAGAAACTGGGAGGGCAGAGCAGGCAGGAGCTTGGAGTGGCAGGGTGGTGGAGGGAACTGGCTCCTGAAGAGCAAGTTCAGACCTGGACAGAGACCTGGCCATGTGGGAAGGGTGTCAGCCCTGTGTATCACCTGGTGTCTGGGATAAGACTCCCTTTTCCAGAGAATAAGACAAAGGACAAAGGAAGCTTGCAGTTAGAGTAACCAGGGTTCCTATTCAGAGCCAGGTCCTGTTTCATATTTATTTATTTATTTATTTACTTATTTGGCACCAGGGATTGAATCCAGTGGTGCTTAACCACTGACCCACATATCCATCCCTTTTTATTTTTTATTTTGAGATAGCATCTCATTGAGTTGCTAAGGGCTTTGCTAAATTGCTGAGGCTGGCTTTGAATTTATGATCCTCCTGCCTCAGGCTCCTGAGCTGCTGGGATTATACAAATGCACCACCACGCCTGGCCATAGTGGGATTCTTGACATAGTGCAGGGTCCAATCCCTGCAGTTCAGTGAACTGAAAGAGTTTCGGCTTGACTCAGATGTGGCTCCTTGTCCCTGATAAGACATGTGAGGAAGCCCATCCCAGAGTATCTTCTTTGACCTGGGAGTCACTGGATGGTATCAGAGGCTGAGCTGCTCTGTTGAGTCCATTCATTCTTGGGGCCTTCATGAGGACAAGGCCCTCAAAGAACATTATTGGCAATATCTGAATAGGAGCTTGTCCAATCTTGTGTCTGTTAAAAATTACACAAGTAACAGAAAGCAACTCAAATCTATCTAAATGAAAAGAGGAGGGATATTTAAAAATGCCTCCTCTGGCAACTTCCTTTAAGTTAAACTAGTTTTTCTTTCTCTATGCTAAGTTTTGCTGTACACTGGATCATGAAATTCAGAGGTCCAGGGAATGAGAAAGGTGGGCTTTAGGGCAAGGACACCCATCAGGCAGGCAAGAAGGAGACTCAGATGCTAGAGTATCCCATTCCACTGAGAGGACTTGGGGTGAGGATGAAGAGCTTTGGAGAAACCTCTAATTGGGGTCCCAAGGACATCAGTATTCTGTGGCCTGAGAGATAGTGGTCACAGCATTGGAGCAGAAGAGAGGAATGTGGCTGCTGCAGGGGAAGCCAAAAGTACAGGGCTGCACCTCTAGTTCTCTGGCTCACCAAGGCTGGCTATGGCAGAGGGACATGTGACAGCATGGGACGATTAAGCAGAGAAAGGGCCTGAAATGTCTCCTGGTCCCCTACAGACTGTGCAGACATGCAGGAGGATTCTGAGTTGCAATAGGCCCACGAGGCAAACAACTGTATCAGATGAGGACTTCAGGAGCCAGGATGAGCAAGGCTTTAAATTCACCAGAGCCTTAGGAACTGTCAAATGAGGTGACCTGGGCCAGAAGAGGGAGGGGAAAGCTGCGTGCTAAATGTTCACTCTAAGATTTAACCTGAAAAAGACTACTTCATCTCGAAATGGATTGATTTGCTTTTGACTATGCATACAGACTGCCTCTTCTTCGAGGGCACACCTCCCTGTACAGTGTGGGGCAGGGAGAGCTGCTTCATTAGCTTGAAGGGGAATTTCAAAGATGAGCAGAGAGATGAAAAATAAGAAAGCTATTTTTATTTTCCAATCTGAGTTATAGGACATAATTTTTGACCCTGCTGTGCAAACAAAGGGAGATTGTTTATAAATCAGGGTAAAGTGTGGTTTCCTGGACACTTTGAACTGCAGTGGGGCTGAGGAGAGGGCAGGAGCCTTACGCCAAGGAGAAGATCTCTGGCTCTCACCTCAGCCTCCTCGCTGCCAGCTTTGCCTTTCTTTGCAGTTGGTCTTTATTTGCTTCTTAGGCCATAGAATGTCACAGACTTGTCACCAGAGTTCTAGCTTCCCCTGCCTCACCTCCCCCACATTAAGAGGCCAGATTCTCTGCCTCTTAATTCTGAATTTTCAGAGAGAGAGTCTCAACAGTTCTGAACATCAGGGTTCATACCAGATGCAGCCAACCATGTCTTAGGGCCAGGACATGAGGGCCCCGGGGACATAGGGGGCCCCATGTTCCTGGGTGAAGCTTCATTTGAATTGTAGTTTGGTTACATTTGCAATTTTTCTTTTTCATTATTATTATTATTATTATTATTATTATTTTAGAAAGAGGGGAGAGAGATAGAGAAGCAATCTTTATTTAGTTGTACGTAGTACTGGGGTTTGAACTCGTGTATTTGTGCATGCCAGGCAAGAACTGAAACCACTGAGCTACTACAGCTCCAGACCCTCATTAGGTCTTTTTAAATTGATTTATGTTTTAAATTGATGCATGTAATTATACATAAAAGTGGAGTTCATTATGATATGTGTGTACATGCACATGATGTAGTTGGGCTAATTTCCTTCCACTGTTTCTCTCCTTTCCCAACCCTCTTCCTTATCCCTCATTTCCCTTCCTCTACTCCACTGTTTCCCCATCGGTGTTCATGAGATATCCCCGCTTTAAAAAAGTGCCTTAGTCCTTTCTAGCTGCCACGTCAGTGAAGACATTCTGCCCTTGACTTTCTGCATCCAGCTTATTCACACAGCGAATGTTCTCCAGCGCCATCCACTTGCAAGCAAATGACATAATTTCATTATTTTTTATGGTAAGTAGAACACCATTGAGTATATATGCCACGTTTTCTTTAATCATCTCTTGAAGATGCCTAGGTTGTTCTATGATTTGGCTATTGTGACTGTTTCTATAAACATTGGTATGATTGTATAACTACAGTAGACTGATTTTAGTTCTTTTGGATAAACACCAAGTAGTATTTATCAAGGGATAACTGGGTACATAGTGGGTCCATTTCTAGTCTTTTGCTTTCATTAATTCTTAAAGCTTAAGTCCAGACATGGTGACAACTTGGATAACTCTCACTGAAAATAAATAGGCTTGATTTGGTTTTAGACCTAGAGTGGCTGAGCACTCTTGGATATAATTTGGAATGATTCCGTTCTGCTTGGTTGGTCCTGTGTTTTATCAGTGGTAAAATGTTGCAGCTCTCACCCATATGACCCTGAGCTTTTGTGCTTGGGTCAGGGTCGCTCTGCACTCATGAGGCTAATCAGTGCTCACTGTTACCAGAGAGGGAGAAGTTCATGGGATTAGGGTGACCTCAGTGTCTAGGCTTCCACTATGGTGATGTTTTAACCTTGAAAGTCAGGGAGACACTTTGGCCAAATTCAGAGTCATACAAGAGACTGGGCGCTACTCAGCCATATTCTCCTGTGGCATCCAGACCAACTCAGCCTCTTTTCTCCTCTGTGTATGGGTCCCTGCCCACTGACCTACTCTCATTTAGCTCTCAGGCAGGTGGCCCTGTATCTGAGAAGAACTTCCCTAGAAGTCTGTTGTAAGTGTCTCACTGTGCCTGAGGCACTTTGACCTGGTGGGTGGCTCCTGCCCTGATTTCCAGGAGATTGCAGAAGTGCCTTTCCTTGGGTTCCAGTTGGGCTGATATAGGGTGGAGGCTGTTGCATGAGAGGCATGGTTTTTAAAAGTGACTCATACTTACTTACAAATATGTGGTCTGGAGTTAGATACTAAGTCCCGTCGAGTCTCAGTGTTCTAATCTGTACAAGAGTTTCAATGACTCCTGATACCACATGGTGAAAGTCAAATGACATTGCCATCGGTAGTTTAAGTGATTCTAGTGATTGCTAGCTGGACTTTAAATACCTGCTAATTTGCCCTCTTGTGCTTCCCAGTGCAGTGGGAGAAGCTGTCAGCATGGGTGGAGAAAGCAGAGAAAGACATTTTATATTTAGAATAACAAATAGAAGCACATCATTGTGCACTCAAGACTGAGGGAGAAAATGTATTTTTCCTGAATGTCTTACAATCGTGACCTGTTGATAGTAGCAAGGTTTGCTTATGGCATTTTGGATTTGTGATTGAGAATGAGCATCGTGGGTCTGCCCCTGGTCTGTTCTCTGGGTTGTACTGGTGTGACCTCAACCCCTTGGGTGAGCAGTTGCTGGGGCCAGCTCCATTCTGAGTGTCTCCAGGCTCGTCAGCAGAAGCGCTCCTGAAGATGATCAGGCCTCAGGATGAGAAAGCTGAAGCAACCAGGTCTCTCTGGAATTCAAATGCCTAAAAGGAAGCCCAAAGAATCAGCAAAGGGAGGCTGCTTTGTCTTCCCCAGAGTTGCTTCCAGCCCAAAGAGACTCAGTTCCGCGTTATCAGCTGCACAAAACACCAAACCCTCAGAAAGCAGTTTTACTGCAGCAGAAAATGATTTATTCTTTGAAGTTAATGATCTGGAACAATAGATTGGCCTTGGTCAAAAAATCAATTTTTATTATTTGGAGAAGGGGCTGGATAAAGTCTCCTTTTCATTATCAGGCCCATAGACACAATCCTAAATTACAATTGTTCAAGGACAAAGCTTCATTTGGATTGTGGTTTGGTCACATTTGCAATTTTTTCCTTTCATTAGTTCTTAAAGCTTAAATCCATACTTGGGGATGACTCATGTAACTCTTGCTTAAAATAAATCAGCTAGATTTGGTTTCTACCAAGAGAAGGGTGACCGGGCACTCATGGATACAATTCGGAGTGAGTGGTTATTAAGAGGGTATTTTGTTTGCTTAATGCTCCCAGATCCGACCAGCCTGGCTCTGAGTGTTCACAGCAATGAGCTGCCATAGCACTTATAAAGTGCCTGGAACTAGCTCTGGGACTGTCCTAAACCCCACAGTTCACTGGGTTGATATTTCATAGAGTAAGAAGGAGCAGGAGCCTTGTGGTTCCTGTTTAACAGGGAGAGAGAGATGAAGTCAAAGTAAGTGACAGATTGCTGGAGGCTGCAGAGGTGGTACCAGAATAGGGCCTTCTTGCCTCTGATGCTCTGGGTTAGGGAACTCAGACCTTCCCTCTGACTGATCTACTTTATCAGTTCTCTCTTTCCCCAGGGCCAGGAATCCCTTTGCCATTCCTGACACTTCTTGCCTTATAGAGGCTCGGGGACTCTTGGGTCTGCCTCTCACCTGTATTCCTAACCCAGACTCTCACTCCCTGCTAGATCTTCCATTCATGGTTCAGGATTTTTGTCCATTCTGCACTCTGCTCTCTGTCCCTGCTCTTTTTCTTTAAGCTGGGAGTAACCTCACCCTGTGAAAGCCTTGCATTCTCCCTCCCACATGGGCAGCATAAGTGATCCCTCCAGTATAGACCTGCATCCAAGAAAATGCCCCAAGGTCATGATTGTCCCTTCTTTATAGGCTCTGAGCTTCTTGAGGACAACTCTTACTTTTCCATGTGTCTCCAGGACTCAGAGCAATGCCTGGCACACTCCTGGGAGGTGATTCATAAATATTCAGGGGAAGAACAAGTGCATCTTTTCTGAGATACCTCCCTGGAGCTCTCAGCACATACTAACCTTGACCTTTTCTGATTTTCAAATTTCTTGTTGCCTATGCTATTAATTCAGCCTTAAATTACAGATTTGATCTGCATGGGTATAGCTGGTTTCCATGGTCAGATATAAACTCTATGCTTCCTGTGAGGGTATCTCTCTGGGACTATATCTCTGTGCCTAAGATGGTGCTCTGAATGACCTCCAGGAACATCATCACACACAGATAGTAAGATAACTCTGATGCTACTAGTCTGCACGCAGGTGGTTGATCACTCCTATGTTGAAGGTGTGATCTCAGCCTTTGCTTTATGCTTAGAGATCCGAGGGGATGTCAGATATACACTCAGTCAGCCCACATGTTTTCTTTTGCTCTTATCTCCCTGGTGAATCCTTTCTGATTATTGTTTCAGAGAAATACCTCCTTTTCCTCTCTTCCTTGCTTTTCTTTTTTCTTTTTGTTTAAAGAGAGAGGGACAGTGAGATAGAGGAAGAGAGAATCAATTTTCTTTAGTTTTACATTTGGCTTTCATTGCTCTGAAACTCAGCTGTATAAGTGGTGCTGGGGTTCAAACCCGCGTCCCTGCGCATGCCAGGCAAGTACATTAGCCGCTGCGCCACCACTCCAGCCCCTTCCTTGCCTTTCTTGAGTCCCAATTTTCACTCCAGCTAATGCTTCCCAGAGCTCTCCAAATGGCAATGCTCTCAAGGGGGGGCTCTACTCTATGGCACGTGCGTTGACCGTCCTGAATTAAAGTGGTCCCTGTGCTAGGAAGAATGGGGCCTACATTCTGTGCCTCCTTTTCTCCTGGGTCCCAGGCAGCCTGACCTGTGTGTGGAGCCTCTCAGGTGTTCATGAAAGCAACTCTCAGCTTCTTTCAGCTTTTCATTTTGTTCCTGTACAGTAAGCTAGAAAATGACACCAATCAAGCTAGCCTTCATTTCTTCATCTCTACTTTTTCTTTTGCCTAGAAACCTATGTGCCATTCCATGCAGATAGGTCCTAGGGTAGGACCATCATCTCTGCTGATGAGGAGAAAGAAGAGAGCTGGATTCCAAAACCCAGTTTTGGGTGTGGCAAGAACAAAGGAACGTGCATAGATCATACTTCTCAGTAGCTGTTAATCTCTAGAAATTGACTTCAAGAATCCTTTTAACATATGCATTTAAAATGTTTTTCATGTCTGAGATCCATGCATGAGATTATTAGACACAAATAAGTTATGTAAGAAAAAAATGCCAGTTGTCTCCTGCAAGTGATACAGGGAGGAAAGTTAAGGCCAAGGCACACTGCCGAGACTGAGCGGAGCAGAGCAGAGCAGAGGTGTTCAGGGTCAGTGCCAGTGGGGCCAGATTTGAAGTGAAGACAGGTGTATGGAGAGATCAGAACAACAACATACCAGTGGCCCCACCCCCTTGATCCTAGTCACTTATTTTGTGAGTCCACTAAGATTTCCTGCAGTTCCTGCTCAGTAACACAGTCTAGATTTCTTTTTCTGTTACCTTGGCACCTTAGTATCTGTACCTTGGACACCATGTCTAGATTCCCTTTGAATATGGGAATATGGGTCTTTTTTTCCTATGACACTTAAGTCCTATTCACATTTCCTTTGCCAAGCTCTGTTTACAGTGGGAAAGAATCTTGCCTCCTTGTCTGTACCCCTTTTCAGTATTTATATACCTTACCTAATTCTTCATAGAAACCCCAGGAGGCAGGTAGCCCTACACCCAGGGAGCACAGCTGGGGTGGGACAGAGTGAAGATTCAGGTTGGCCTGAATCTTCTATTTCTTTTTTTTAAATTTTTATTTTATTTATACATCCTCTATTTCTTTTTTTTAAATTTTTATTTTTATTAAGAAATTTAGTTGTTGTACAATAAAAATGTATCTAAGGTAGCAATATGATATGTATATATTTATAAATCAGAATTACCCCCTTAATCCCTCCTTATACTGCCTCCCTCTACCAGCCCCCCACTTCCTGATACATATCTATGAATGCCCTAGATTTTGTATTACTACACCTTTGCTGGGTCTAATACACGAGATTGACTACCTTTCACACAGGCCTAGGTTTAGCGCCAGCCTCCACAGATAAGTGAAGACATTTGACCTTTGACTCTCAGAGTTAGGCTAACTTCACTCAACATGATTTCTTCTATCACCACACATTTACCTTCAAAGGCTGCAATTTCATTGTTTCTAATTGCTGAGTAGAATGTGTGTGTGTGTGTGTGTGTGTGTGTGTGTATCTATCTATATATCTATATCTGTATCTATATCTATCTAGCTATCTATATATATATATGCCACAATTTTTTGATCCATTCATCCAGAGAGGGGCATCTGGGTTGGTTCCATAATTTAGCTATTGTAAGTTGAGCTGCTGTGAACATATTTTGCTGTGTTGCTGATTCTAAATCCCCTGGAAAAATACCTAGGAGGGGAATAGCTGGATCATGTGTGGTGGGTTCATCTCTAATTTTTTGAGGATTCTCCACACTGCCCCTCCCCTATTTCTGATCAGTCTTTACTTAATCACTCTTATTCAGTGAGGCATAGATATACTTCCAGTTGTAGTGCTCCTAGATTTGGGGATATCAGTCTGGAGAAGAGTTTAGGGGAACATTCAGCAATTATTTCCCTTTATGGGAAGATTAGAATTTAAAAAGATGTGTGCAATAGGCATTGAGGGCAGGAACAGGAAGTGCTAATCATAAAAGAAACATCAATAAGAGGAAAACTTAAGTTGGATGATATGAATGGGAAACTGCCTTTATCAAGAATTTATACTTAGAAATATTGTGTGTATTATATCTTCTGGGAGAAGAATCAGGTTGTGTTAATTCAGTGAGTCAGAAAAATGAATCTAGGTCAACAACATACTAAGGGAGGTAGATGTGGAAAAGTGAGAGACACTACCTTTTTCTGAATCAAAAAACTTTTTTATTAGGGAAATCTTTATACTTACACAAAAGAAGTAATGAGAAGCTCTCATTCTTTATATGAATATCTCCTGACATTTACAATTGTCATCCATAACCAACCTTGTTTCTCCATGACTCTTTTGATACAAACAACCAGGCAAATTATAAGGATTTAAAAAATTACCAAAGTGTAATTATCACATCTAAAACTTGAATAATAATTTTTCAACATCAATAGTCCAAGTTTGAATTTCCATGAATATTTAACAAATGTGATTTATTTTATTTTTGTTTGAATTATGATCCAAATGAGGTTCATTCTTTGAGATTGACTGGTATTTTTTAAACCTCTCTTTTTTATTCATTGTATTTAGTTATTGAAGAAACTTGGTTTTCTTTCCTGTAGAATTTTCCATAGTCTATTTTGCTGCGAGTATCCTTTTGGGATTGGTTACATGTTCTTTGTCTCTTGTATTGCCTGAAGTAGATTTAGTGACTCCACCAGTTTCAGGGAAGATTTGTTGTCAAGACTACTTCCTGGATGGTATGTACTTCCGGTAGAAAACACATGATGTCTGGTTTTTTCTTTTTCATAGTTAGTAGGCACTGGTGCTCATAGCTCAGGCAAATTAATTCATGAGGGATTGCAACATGGTGCCATTCTAATTTTATCATCTTCTTTGGTTATAAGCTGGAAAATGTCCACAAAGGACAATTTCATGTTGTCAGCTATTGGTTTTATTTTGTGACATAAATTTGCTTTGTGACATAGAAAGTAATTGAAGGACCAACTTGGGCTCAACATTAAATCAAATATCAGAATCAGATTTGTTAGACATCTACTCTGTGGGTTCTTGACACTGTCCCTGCTAATAAGAAAGTGATGTTTTAATTTCTGATTTCTTTGTCATTGTCTGAGTCCTCAGTGTTCTTAGCACTGGGCAAGACTTGTGCATCTCTCATTCCCGTAACATGGTATCATTTAACAGCTTCAAAACACCATCTTTATCGTAAAAATAGCAGTGAGGTTTGAGTCTTAAAGGAATTATCTAATGCACATCAAGTGTACTTTATGGGCTAGGCTATCGTGAACTGCAGACATGGCACTAAGGGTTTGCAGTGTAGTGGTTTGCAATGGAACAGAATAGAAATACATTCTGACATTGCCATTTATTAGCTCACAGCCTTGGATAATCAGCTGACCTCATTTGGTCCCAGTTTCATATCTACAAACAGGTATACTAATACCTACTTCATAAGTCCTAAGTCCTCAACGTTCCTTGAGTCCATGACACAGGACAGACATTCATTCCCTCAGCAGATGTAAATATCCTTTATGGTCTAAATTACCACCTGGATTATTAAATAAAGTTAGTAGTTCCCATCTGGGACTCCCCCAAAGCACACTAACCTTGTTATGGAGGAGTCATATGAAAGCATGATCATATGACCCCTAAAAGTGCCTGGCAGGCCTAAGAGGTAAGTTTCCTGAAATGCTTTGAAACCATCTTCCTCTTTCATCAATTTTTCCTCTTCTATCTCTTCTTTTGTCTACTCTGGCTCTCTGATTCTGTTAGCTTTCTTTCATCCTCCATTTCCCTTTTGCTTCTTCCACTGAAGTGGGACAGGACCAGATAGCAATAGTGATATGACTCTTGATATGTCTTTCAATAAAGCGATGATGTTATAAGCCCCAGCTGCCCAACTCTGGGAGCTTTGTGAAATTTCCAATATGGAATCTGATAAATTTCTTTGTTGCTTTTCTTAAAAAGAGACTCAATGAATTTGGCAGCATCCCAGTGCAGGGAGTTCTGAAAGACCATATTCTATGATAGGTGCACTTATTTTATGGCTTGTGCTCTGCATGCAGAGATAATGGCTGGGGATCAGGCAAGGTTGCTGCCTGGGCACCCAGGACTTATTTGTTCCTCTTGTAGAAAGACAGTTTCTTTGTCACCTAGTCTTCTTGGGAAAAAAATCAGAGGCTATATCTACCCACGAACTGGGTGAAAGCTGAGATATTCAAATTCATGTTTTTCCACACTCAAAGAGAAATATATTTTAGCCTTCTACCATGTGCATAGATAGGATAATCTAAATCTTCACATTCACATAGGGAAGTCATCTTAAACCCTAAACTAGGATTATGAAAAGCTAAGTTCCATTTTAATCTATTCTATAGGACTGACAGACCACTCCATCCATCCATCCATCTACTGGCCCACTAATCCATACATATATTTGTTTACACATTGCAACATTCATTAATATTTTTGAAAAGTAATTACTGTGTATAATGTTTGTCCTTTGTGTGCAGGACACTGTTCTAGATACTTGAAGCTAATCTTGATAAAATTTGTGTTAATTCTTCCCCTAAGGAGTTCACAATCTGGTAGGGAAGTGTGGGGTGGGGGAAGACAAGTATTAGTGCTGAGTCAGCAACATCTGTTCACGGAGTCCTGATAGGTAGAAAGTTTAGGGGATGGGTGGTGGGGCAAGAGAAGGAGGTGGCTCTATGGTTTTCATGGCTGCATTTTTTTTTATTAGTTGAATATGGACTTACAAATGAGGGGGAATCATTACCAAGCAATCAAGATCATGGCTACATTTTGAAAGAGTTGAGAATGCAAAGGAAATGAGATGGGCTGAGACTTCCCAGAGATTGTGGAAAATTCTAGAATCAAAGAAATCATGCTTTCACTATCTCACTGGTCTAGAGGCTGAGTAGTCCAGGATCAAGGTACAGGCATGTTCATTATCTGGTGAGGACCTCATTTCTGATTCTAAGAAGAGCCTTGAACATTGTGTCCTCACATGACTGAGGGATGAAAAAAGAAAAAGGGGCCAAACTGGTTCCTCAAGCTCCCCTTTTTGTTTAATTAATTAATTTATTTATTTTTGGTACCAGGGATTGAACCCAGGAGAACTTAGCCAATAAGCCACATCCCCATCCCTTATTTTAATATTTTATTTTGAGATAGGTTCTCACTAAGTTATTAAGGGCCTCGCCAAATAGCAGAGGCTGGCTTTAAACTTGTGATACTTCCACCTCAGCCTCCTGAGTCACTGGGATTTCAGGCATGTGTTACCACACCCAGTGCTCAAGCCTTTTGTAAAGTTGTTAATCAATCCCAAAGGCCACACCCCTGAAGACTGTTTCACCCAGATTCAGTTGCAACATTTTCTTTCCTTTTCTTTTTCTTTCTTTTCTTTTTTAAAGAGAGAGGGACAGTGAGAGGCAGAGAAAGAGAGAATCAATTTTATTTATTTTTTTCAAGTGGCTTTCATTGCTTGGACACTTCATTATGTAGGTGGTGCTGGGGTTTGAAACCGTGTCCTTGCGCATGCCAGGCAAGTGTGGTAACCACTGAGCTCCAGTCCTGCAACATGAATTTTGAAGGGACAAAAGTATTCAAGCCACAGTACGTAGGACTCCAGAAACACCACGGCAAACTAATGGGTGAGCTTGAAAATTTAGAATATCCCAGAGGTGAGAAGTTTAGGTTGTCACCAACACCCTCTTCTTCTACTCATTTAGGGACAGGTTGAGGTTCTGAATAGGGACTGACTGAGTCCCAGATCTGGCACAGAATTATCTCAGCTATATCTTCTTAATCTGGCCAAAAAGTCAGCAAATGAGGTGTTTTAAGAGAAGGATATGGGCTGGAGTGGTGGCTCAGTGGTTACTGTTCTTGCCTGGTAAGTGTGAGGACACAGGTTTGAATCCTAGCACCACTTACATAACGAAGTGTTGGAGTAACAAAAGCCACAGGACAAACTAAATAAAATTCATTCTCTCTTTCTTTCTCTCTCACTGTCACTCTCCCTTTAAAAAAAAAAAAAGGAAGGATATAGAGAACATCTATATACGTTACCAGATTCAACAATTATTAGCATTTTGCTGAATTTGTTTCTTGCTGCTTTTTCCCCAAACTGTTTCAAAGGAAATTGCAGGCATCATAAAATTTCACCTCTAAATACTTTAACAAGTATCTTTTAAAAATAAGGATCTTCTCTCACATAATCATAATATAATCTTCACTCCTGAGAAAATTAATAATAACCAATATCATTTAAAAACCTAGTCCAGAAGGCAGAAGTACTAGGGAATGGAATTGACCAAATTATGTTGTTCTATTGTTTGCATGTATCAATAGGTAACAACGAATCCCACTATTATGTATAACTGTCATGCAATTTATATATATATAATTTTTATACAAAAATATAAATAAAAGCCAGTCCATTTTCAAATGTTCCCTATTGTTCCCCAAATATCTTTTCTGTTTCTCTTTTTATTGAAATCAGAATCCAGTTACGTTTCTTTTAAGGTAGTGAAAACTGAGGCCTCCCCTGTGATAAAAATGAATACATTTGCTCGAGATCAAGCAACCAGTCAACAAGGAAACTGGAATTTCTGGTCACAGCTATAGGAATCCAAGTCCACACATTCCATCATGTTGGAAGTTTGCAGATCTGGTTTTCGTAGGCCAGTCACATTACCAGAAAGAATTTTAGATATTAAATCAGGGTTGCTGATCTTTAAAAATAATTTCCCAAATGTAAGCATTAAAAAAGAGGTCTATTATCTGTTATCACCATCAGTTAATCTAACAATGACATTTTAATGCTAAAATCAAGGACATAGTTTAAGAATATAGGACAATCTTGCAGGAGTCCAGAAATCGTAGGCCTAGGAGAAGGCTCTGCACACAACAGCTGACTGAGCCAGTAGTTGAAGGATTGAAGACTCAGGAGCAAGGGATGGGATTTTTTGATTACAAGTACCTCAAGCAAGACTTGAGGACCTTAGAGATTTTCACAGGAACTACTGTCACTATGTATTTCCCTCTCCTCTGCATATGCAAATGCATATTATTATCAAATTCTTCAAACATACAGCAAGGATGAAATACTTTCATGTGAATGTTCGAATCACCACCACCTATATCCTGTCATTGCCATTTTAGTCCAAGATCAGCTCTGTCTCTGTTCAGTTCCATATAATTGGAGCTCTCCTGCTCAGTGGTGAGAAGCAGTTTAGATTTCTGATTGCTTCAGTAATAGGGGGCCTTTCCCTCCTGGTTTCATCACCTCTGCCTTAAAGGAGGGATGTGATTGCAAGCTAGTTTCCCTCTCTGCATGGAACCTGATTGCAAACTCCTATTTCATTCGCACCCTCACCTGGTTGTGAGCTCTTCTTTTATTTGAATAGCCCCAGCACATTGGGTGAAGGCATGTTTAGTTTGGAAGACAGCTGGGTGAAATGTGGCCCACCTCAGCCTGCAGGTCAGATCCTGCCTCATGCATTCCTTGTGTCTTGTCACCTACAGTGCCACTCAAACTCATCAGAGCCCTAGTTCAGATGAGTCACCTGTAGCATCCAGTAGTCTCTGCTTTAAGTGGTTGATATTGACTTTTGCTATCCAGGATGGACAGTATTTGGGAGAGGGAGAGACATCAGATAGAGAAGAAGTCATGGTTTTCTGCTCTGCCAGAACCTCTTAACTCCATGTTTGGGTCACATTGTCCTGGACACATGCAATACACAAAACATAGATGTGCCCAGGCTGGTGCTCTGTTGCTGGACTTGTTACTCTTCTGACAGCTCATGTGGGGCAGAAGTTGCCTTACAAAACAGACTTGTGCTCTGACAGGACTTTATTTGCCAAGAGGTGATGCAAGTGTCAGGGGCTTTTGCTTGTGGTCATCTTGTCAAGTGCTGGGAAAACCTTTGGGTAACAAACATCTACGGTGTCATTCAGCTGAGGGTTCTTTTGTTCAGTTTGGATAGGAATCATGAATAGGCAAAGTGCAGCTCCCTGAATGTTAGCAGCTCTGAGCTTTGAGGCCAGCAGCTTTTCGATCTTAGTGCTAGCAGCCGTAAGCCTCAAATGCTAGCAGCTCTCAACTCTCTAAAACTCTTCCAGCAATTGAAGCCATCTTGGCAGTTCCCTTCCTGCCATTCTTCAGCTGCTAGCTGCCCTTGATGTTACCAACTTTGGCTGTTGGCTGCTTTCAGTGCCAACCTTTATTATTAACAAGTCTCAGTGCAAGTAGCTCAGCCTGCCCTACTTGAGGTAGAAGTCACAAATAGGCAAAATACAACCATCCAAAAGAGGCTTTACTAGGACTTATTCTGCAGCATAAGGGGATGCAGTATACAGTATGTCTGGTAAGGATAAAGCTGCCTATATAGAAAAAAAAAGGCACAATCATGCAAGGGTGGTGTCCTGCTGGCTAACCACAGACTTTCTGCTTAGTTATGGGTAGGAGAGGGGCTCCTTGTAGATTGGGTTGGGGAGAGTTGAAACTGATGAAGGGGGTGGAGTCGTCTAGAAAGGCCACAGGACAGAGTCATCTGGGATAGACTTGATACCAAAGCTTGCTCAAATCAAAGCAAAATATCTCTGAGTGGCTGGGGGCTTCCAACATAGCTGCAGCCATGAGACGTGTTGTAGCAGTCATGGCTGCCACTGGTCAGAGAATAAAAAGTACACTTTGACAAGTGTCAGGCCCTTCTCTTGCATCTTATTTTGTGGACCCTGACTGGAGCAGTCAGCCACTGATACTCATGGAGAAAAAACATTAGGACTAGCTAGCACAGGATCCAGGAGCAGTGGTGAGTGGAGATGGGCCTCTGACCTGGCGACCCAGCATGTGGGAAATTGGAACAAACCCAGTGAGTACCAGGCAGGCTGCTTGCCTGGAGCCAGAGACAGCTGCTCCTGAGTGGAGGCAGGAGAGGCTGAAACCGCAGTAGTTAGTCTGCAGTTTGGGCATTCCCTTCCCAAGTTGATGGGATTGGCTTTAACCTTGGAAGACTTCCTGTCCCCTCTGGCTGTGGGAATAAGCCTCACAGGTGCTCTATGAGAACTCAGTGCAAGGGAAAATGGAACCTCTCACACAACAGGACCCTTTTCTCTGGGCACCATGGACCCTGCAGTAAGTTCCTGGAAGGTTTGGGGAGGTGCTTATGTTTCCAGAAGAGCCCCAGCTATCTGTGAACCAGCTCTCAGCACCCTCAACCAGTAAGTGCTCCCATGCACTGTGCTAGCAGCTTCCAGAAGACCCAAACAAGGTAGATAATTGATCAAAGGACAGACAACTCCTTTCCACAGGCAACCCTCACATGTGACTGGTTTCATTGTTTTCAGAATTAAGGGCATGTGGGAAGAAAACACACTCACACACAGATTGCACATACACCTTCCCCCTCACACCTAGACTACACATAAACAACACATTCAAATACAGGTTACACATATGCACACATGTTTACACAGATACTGCATATATACACACATATGCACACTATATACACAACATATACTTCACACAGACACCACACATCACATAAACAAACCACACAAATAAAATGTGCATGCACACCACAAACTCCATACATATTCCACACAATTCAATGCACTCTATCCATTCATACCAACTATACACTACACACCACACACACCACCCTCAATACACATGCATACCACACAGACTACATACACACAACACATATACATCATGTACGCATACTACTTAATCCACACATTCCACGTGCATTACATGCACATAGCATGCACACACATTGCATATGATGCATACTACACCACAATATCACATGCACACACTACATATGTCCCATCTATGCATACCACACACATCATACATGCTTATCACATGTACACCCCACATGCACACCACACGCTCCACAAGCACATATCCTTTACACACAGAATACCTACCTATCCACGTCACATAACACACCACACACAATCATGTTGCATACACTGCATGTACCATATGTGTATACCATACACATGCCACAGGCACACACTATATCACACACATATGTACACACACACTGCACACCCCATATACACCCTCCTTTGTGTCTCCACCATGCATTCTGTGACTCACAAGCACACACATGCAACCAAATGGAGTGGCGATAGGCCACACTCCCTAGCCTGAGGTCAGTGAGCAGACATCTGCCTAAAGTTGTCAGCGACCTCTGAGATCCTGAGACCTGCCAATGCATAACTACCAGAAAGAAAGGAGCTATTTTTTTCTTCATTTTTTAAATTTAAGAAAGTGTCTATTTCAGAAACTCTCACACTCCCACCAACAAACAGCCAAGGAGAGAACAAGAACTACAGGCAACAAAGAAATATTTTGTTGAGATAAATGCCAGAGAAAAGCAACTTTTTAAAATTGATCTTCAACCAGATTTTGTAAATGCATGCTTGTGTATTATCCCCATCATCAGAGAGTACAACTAATGCCTTTCAGAAAGGCAGGAGAGCTGTGAATTGAGAGACAATCCCCAACTTGCTGTTACGTGATGCTCTGTACATG
Source organism: Aplodontia rufa (assembly GCA_004027875.1). Taxonomy (NCBI): domain Eukaryota; kingdom Metazoa; phylum Chordata; class Mammalia; order Rodentia; family Aplodontiidae; genus Aplodontia; species Aplodontia rufa. Next base: position 38,957 of record PVKS010002276.1, read on the forward strand.
AAAGCTATCTGTGATTTGGAACAAACACATACAATCTGTCTTAAGGGATGATCAGTTTTCTTTCTTCTCCTGTGTTGCACAAGTTTTGCATATTGGTTTTAATAAGCTCTGTGGAGTTAAGCTACCTAGAAGTTTCATGCTATCTTGGGCCCCCGGTGAGGTTGGTGTCATTGTCACTTGGTTGGCTACTTCCTTAGCCTGGCTCTCAGTAGCTGACTGTTCCTCTGAGCCTCTTGAGCTCCTGGGGTGTATAATGCTCTTGTCCAAGGTTCTAGCCATCAGGGAGAAGTCCAAGTCCCTCCCTGGTGCTCCTTGGAGGAAGACAATGGGGAGGTGCTGAGTGCCTTTGGTAACTTGCCTCCCACTCTTGGCAGGCCTGACCAGACCTTCAGATGCAATGAGGGAAGGGAGGGGATGTAGCACTGGGAGAGCTACAAGACCTGGAATAAGTCTCCATGGGTCCCCTGAGCTTCTGGAAGAAGGTGGTTACCTGTGGGGATATATGTGGAGCAAGAGAAGAAGCTGGGTTCTCAGCAGGAAACTATCCTCAAACCAGTCTCTGAAGTCTGGCCCTCAACGCTTGGTTTCTTTTCATTCACTGGTTTGTGGATGACCCCCACGAAGGCAGCCACTTGACTGCTTCTGAACAAAGCTGGACATGCATTGTGTATTCTTGTCCCTTATGTGACATTGCTCCCTGGAGCTGTCTGAAGGGCGAAAAAGACTTTGAGTCCTGAAAGCTCTTGACTGCTTTGGAGTGGAAAAAGAAACGATGTCATAAAAGTTGGAATGATGAGAGTGTCTGGTACATACTAAGTGCTCAATAAACATTCGGTGAAGGTGGAAGGGACAACAGTTTCTCCAGACAAGATAAAAAGATACTGCCTGTTTACAGGTTGCTGCCATCCTGAGGGGCTTCACATCTGCCCACAGGGGTCGTAAGATGGACAGTTTTATGGGACAAAGAGGCCACCTTCATGAAACTGGCAGCATCTCCTTCTCTGCTGTCTTGTAAGCTCTCTCCCGCACCTTTACTTCTGCTCTGAGCTTTGAGGCTGTTCTGTAAAAATGCTTCAGGGTGTCAATTAGAAAATTGTGTAGGGGACAAAGGTGGGGTGGAGGTTATTTTTGCACAAACCAGAACTAACCTGCCTGCAACAGAGAAACCATGCTTTATGCCAGAATGAAAGACTTTCCAACCAGGGATAAGGGACATTTATGTTTGAGTATTTTCTGAATCTTTGGATGTGTCAAAAGGAGAAATTCTGCAGCCACTGCATTGTTTGATAGTGTAGGTGGAACCAGGCTTCTTGTCTTAGTTGCAGTTCAGAAATTCAGAAAGGTAGGGAATGGCTTCTCTATGTTCCTTCCCCTGGTGGCACACACCTTTCCTGTTTGTCTAGCACACCTGGGATGCCAATTTGGGTCAGGACCTGTAGAACTCCAACTACCTGGGGAAAGAGGATGCCTGCCCTTTGTTTGGTAGCTATTTCTGGAAGGTGCTGGTACTAAGTTGGGGTCGGCTAAAGTTTGGATGGTTCCTCTTTCTATTCTCCTTTATGGGCCAACCAATCTGCAGCTGCACTGAAGTCTGAAAATCTGGAACAGATCTGAAATCTCAGCAAGATTTTTTTTTTAAATGTAAAACTTCCCAAGCTGCAAAATGAAGCTACTGAACTTGGCAGAGAAAGTGTGAATAAGGAGGTTTCTAACTGAAGGGAGAAATGGTTTCTGAGTGACATTTACAAACATGAGAGAAGAAGGAGGAGGGTAGATGTGTCTGGGCCAGCCATGGCCCACCTGCCCCGGAATGTCTGCCATCTTTCCTTCCATCCCTGGCAGTGGTAGTGCTTGTGTTGATGTCAGCTTCTACTCCACAAAGGTAGAAGTGATGTCATCTTATCCGGAGGCCGTAGAGAACCCCATCTGGGGTGATCCAACAGTATTCATTACCCAACAATCATCTTAGTAGGCTCTGGGACCACAGTGGTCACTAGATGAGCAGAGCCTTCTATCTCCTTCCCGCAGAGGGCATGATTGTTTTCCCTTTCTTGAGCTTCCTTGGCGTCTGCTTGTGGATGGATGGTGTGTTGGTCATGTAGAGCCAATGCATTCCTCTTCTGAAGCTCTCAGATGCCTCGGGAGGGCATGTGAGGGGGAACAGTCTATGCGTGATTGAGCTTGGCTAGTTGACAAAGCAACCGTCTCCTGTCTGCTGACTTCTAGACAGTTCTCACATAACTCGTCTTCTCTTTGGTCCCACTGCACAGACTTAGTCCAGGCTAGAACTTTTACGAAAAGCTTTACATAACTTAAGAATTTTTGATTGCAAGTAGCAGAAACTAAATTGTAACTTTAATCAAAAAGAAGAGAAAATTAAAAAAAGGAAAAGGGGAAAAAAGGTGTCAGATTCTTTCCTTCCAATCTCTTGAAATGCAAAGGAGGGGGAGGGTGGAAGCTGGCCTTGGGGAATGGAGAACAGCCTGGAGCAGTGCCAAGCCCACATCTCTGTGGCTTCATTTTTCTTTCCTACAGGCTAACTCTTCTGTGTTCTAATTGTCCCAGCAAATAAGACCACCAACTGATTTGCTCTTTGTCTCCGAGGTGACAGACCATTGCCCCAAAGAGTTGGAAGTAACCTTTTATGGTTCCCAGTACCAAGTTCCCAGGGATGGGACAAACTGGCCAGCTCAGATCATATCTCTGCAGGGCTGGGTCTGCAGATGGCCTGGTACAGTTTTGCACCAGGGAAGAACAAATATGTGACTTTTCCTCCAGAGCAGTTCTCCATTAAATTTCTGAGGGTTGAATAGACACAATATTCACTGAATATCCCAGGAAGTGCTCTGCCTTGGGTCCTCATTCTTTCACTGCTCTGGTCATCTCTAAGGCGTTTCTCCTCTGTTTAGTACCCAGCTGGATGCGTTCAACAAAACAAGAGACTCCTGAAACCTTAGTACTGCAGGCAAGGCTAGGAGTCAGCTTTTAGCAGCTTGCCTCCAGCCAAAGACCTAGAACATTCTGGCTTTGTGCCTGCTCTTTTGCTCAGGCTGTTTGCTTTGCACAAAATGCTATCCTTTCTTCCATCGAATCACTGCCCTTGTCCCGCCCCCACAATCCTCTACAACACCCCTCTCCCCTGCCCCACCCCAGTCCCTTGCTCATAGGGCAGTTTCCAAGGTGCTCTCCTGCTTCTCTCTATGGCAGTGGGACTTGTCCTGTAGGGGGGACTGTCCCCTATTGGGAGTGCTGATTAAATGTCCACGAAGGGAGGAAAGGATTGGATAGGTGCCGAGGCTATGGCATCACTTGTGATCCTGGTCGACTGCAGAGGACAGAGAGGGAGGGAAGGAGGGGCAATGCTACTGTCCCACATGGGGGTACACTCTGGGTACCATCTTCTGTGAGGGTTGCACTCGCAGAACTGCACATGCCAGGATGGGCTAGGGGAGTTACCAATGACCCTAGAGGTGAAGTCTGTCACTTGGCAGCCTGTTTAGGGCTGGGCATTCCTTTGGAGACGTAGAGCTGAATGCTGAGGTCTGGCTGCAGAGGGAAGGATGGAATTCAGACTGCAGCCAGTACCTTCTCCAGGGAAATTCAGGTGAAGCTGGAATATGGACCAGGAGGGTAGAGACATTAAACCCAGATGCCCACTTGAGGCTGCGGTGTTTCTTCTGATTCTTCTGTAGCCAGGCTCCAGCAGGTGCTGCAGAGGGGAGGCATCTGTCAGCCTCAGGCCATTTGAAGTGCCCTGGAAAGCTGAGGGGGTGATGATTGCAAGTCACAGTCAGGCTTTAAATATTTTTTGCCCCTATTGTAAAATGAGTCCATTGTGGAAAATTGGAAAATAGAGAAAAGCCAAAAGAAGAAGATGACAGGCATCTGTAAGTCCATCATTTACAAATAAGCACTATTCACATGTGCCGCCTGCTTCTTTCCTCTACGAATTTTTACATCATTGATTCCACAGTATGATTACAGAATTGTGTCCTTTATTATTATTATTATCATTAGTTTAACATATAATGATTTATTTCCATAACCATAAAATATGATTTTATGGGATTCATAATATTCTATTTCTGAATGAGCCATAATTAGCCCAATGTTTTCAGGCTGGGATTTTAGGTATGTCTGCAGCATCCTCAGAGAAGGGCAGTGGTGGCCAGGAGCCTACTGATTTAGGTACCCAGAGGCAGGGAGGATGTCCAACGGTGGGTGCTAGGCCTGCACCCTCTGGTCTGGCTCTTTTTAACATGGCAGAAAAGCACAGGACTGGTTTGCAATAAGATGCAGGTTTGCATTTTGTTGGTTATTTTCACTGGCTGCGAGACGTTTGAGAAGTTATCTCAGTCTGCTTGGCTTTAATCTTCTTGTTTAAAAATGGGGTGATAAATAGCTGACTCAAAAATTTTACTAAAATCGTAAATAAAGTTAAGTGTGTAACAGGCAACATGGAATGTATAGCCTATAGCATTTAAATATAGAAACTAAATGTTCATGAAATGTGCAATATGCACTATATGATATAACTTTGTCCTCGGTGATACAGAATACAGAAAATACAATATAGGCTATGGAAAACTTAACTGAGAGAATATACGGAACAGTGCCAGGTGCAGGAAACCATCCTGATACCTGTTTCAGGGAGGATTGTCCTTTTTGACTTAGTTGAAATGGTTGCAGGGACAAGCTTGGTCCACTGTTTAGTGAACCAGATTAAACAGAGGAGGAGGGACAGGGGAGCTCATGTCAGTGAGCTTGGCAGTGCCTGACCTCTTCTGGACATTTATGTGCACAGAGTTAAGCAACCTTTCAGTGATTCTGTCCCACAGGAGAGGATTTGATGGACTTTCCCAGCTTCCTCCAATTCTTGATTTTTCGATTTCATTTCCCAACAAAACCTTCTAAAAGACTACAATTCCTGTTTTGTGTTTTACTGTTCATCTCTGAATTTCAGGGAAAACTTAGTGAAAAGTATTAGCTTCTGCCCAGTGACAGAGACATGGAGTTTCCTGGGCACACACTGGGGCCCATATGGAAGGTAAGCACCATCTGCTGAAGTTCTCTTAACAGAATGTGGTGCGTCCAGGGCTAAGGATGTGCCTTGGTGGTAGAGTGTTTGCTTGGCATGCATGAGGTCCTGGGTTTGATTTCCCAGAACCACATTTAAAACAAAACAAAACCACAACAAAAACCCAAACAAATAAATATGCAAAATGTGGTGAATTCAGAGTTCATTGAAACTCCACCAGAGAGGTGGGCACCTGGAAGAGCTGGGTTTCCAGACTGTAGTACACCAATATCAGATTCCTGTGGGGGACTCATTAGAAGTTTGGTCTGAATTATAACTTATTACCTATTGCTAGTGTGTTCTTAGGTGATTTTAGCCTTTGTAAAGTGGATGGGACACCACCTACATGGCAAGGGTGTTGTGAGGACTAAATAGAATCGCATGTGTAACATGTTTAGGACAATTCCTTTCTCTCTCATTCCTTCCTCTTTCTGCCTAAGAGATACTTTTTTGACCCTCCACCACCAAACTATGGCACAAGCACACATATGTACTCATTGCATGCAGAGGCAGGCACACGTGGCTACATATACATAAACACAACATGCACAGACAGGTGCATACAGTCACACATACACATGTATGTGTGCACATGGACATATGCACAAGCCTGTATACACAAACATACCATGAATGCACACACACACACACACACACACACACACATGTTCAGACTCTAGTCTACCCACATTGATCTGTACTGTTCCCTAAACATACCAAGAATTTTCACATTTGTGTACCTTTGAAAGCATTCTCTCCTTACTAGGAAAATATCTTTGGTTCTCTACCTGGTAAATGTCTCATTGTATGATCCACATCAAATGTCATCTGTGAAGCATTTCTCAGCTTCCCTGGATGGAACTATTAGTTCCTTCTTCATTTCCCCAGTTAACTATGAGCAGGTTGAGGGAATGTGTCTTACCCATCTTTGGGTTCCCAGTGTCTGATTCAGAGATTGGAGCTCCTGAAATGATTGCTGATTGCTGGAAAGACAGGTGCATATGTTGTTCTGTTAGGTTCCTCAGTTTGTGATTCCCCTAATGAGGTCTGGGGACCAATATTTGGGGAGAAATGTTGTGTTGGAAGCACTTGGAAGAAGGGAAGGCAGGTGCCTTTCAAGAGAAAAATTCAAGGTACAGCAGGTGGAAGGAAAGAAGGAAAGAGGGAAGAATGGCTGTTTCCAGGGCTTGTGAATTGGGCCCTACCTGGGGTCAAGAGCACATCCTGGGGACAGGGAGTCTTATAAGGAATGTTGTGCTGGATGTCCCATGAGAACTTTCGGAATGAAAGAGATATGTCTCCTGAAGGTAAGGAACCTGTCGAGTGGTGGTGAAGAATGGATAGGGTGACAAAAACCAAGTTGAATCAGGGTCATTTATTTTAGTTTCAGGACCTCTTATAATTTAAAAAACTATTGGAGACCTCATAGAGTTTTTGTTTATATGGCTGATATCAAATCAATATTTACAGATTATAAACTAGAAGTGAGAAATTTCAAATGTGTTTATGAACTCATTAAAATAATATAATAAACTCATTATTTATAAATATGAATATATTTGAAATATAACTATTATTAAAATTCAGTGAGAAGAGTGACATTGTTTTTTTGGTTTTGCAACTTTCTTTAACGTCTGGCTTGACAGAAGACAGCTGGGTCTGCGTTTCTGCCTTTGTATTCAGTTCAGTTGAATGAACTCAGTAGAATAAAGTTGACCTCTGCATTTTTTTCATTATTGAGCAATCATTTCAGGAGTTCCATTTAACCTGTTATGATAGCCCATGACAGATTGCCTCCAGAAAATCCCACCGTATGGTCATGCAACAATGAGAACAAAACAAACGCACAAACAAATAAATTTTATTTTCATATTATTATGAAAATAGTTTTGACTTGATGGGTCATGGGTCCCTGAAGCACACTTTGAGAAGTGTTGAATGAAATCACATGAAAGTCTTGAGACTCAATTGTAGCCCTCCCCCCAAACCAAGAGCTTTGCTGTAGCCTTTACCTGGACCTGTGGAAAGGCAGATCCACTGATACTGCTCGGGCTCTTGCTGCATGAAGCCCTCGGGAGCTGTAGGTTCTTGGTGTGCTGCAATGAGCTTCTGCCAACACTGGCATGACAGGTGTGAAGTAGCAAGGGGAAGAGGAAGATGCCTGAGAGCCAATCAGAAGTGAGCTTGAATTCTGAGGTCCAGGTTGGGCTGTTTGACTTTGGGTCAGCCAGTTCCCTTCAAGAGAACTTGCTTACTGGAATAGGGATTTAGGAAAAACATTTTTTTTTTTTTTGGTATTGGAGATTTGAACCCAGAAGCACATAGCACTGAACCATATCCTTAGCCCTTTTTATTTTTTAGTTTGAGACAGGGTTTTGCGAAGTTGCTGAAAGTGGCCTTGAATTGTGATCCTCATTAGACAGGATCTTTAGGTTTCTTTGGTTTAACAGATACTGAGTCTGAGCTCTTGAATGTTATCTGACCCCTTTCATCCTATCTGGTTTTTGGAAGGTACTTTCTCATGGAAGAGACTGACCATTACAGTGTGAGTGGGCCACTCCATACAGTAATAGCTAAAAAATAAAAAAAAAATAGTTGGCTTCATGTAATAGTAACTTGCGTTTTTATCATCTTCATTATGAAGGTAATAAAATTTTTTCATATGGAAAACTTAGGTAAGAAAGAAAAATGAAAAAGAATGACATAAATAATCACTCTAGTCCTGTCCCCTAGAGATAGCCCCTGTTGGCTTTAGGGTGAATATCTTTGCATTCTTTGTCCTCTGTGTGTAGTTCAGTTTGTGTTTTATCTTTGCCAAGTTTTTTCTTCCTAACTTCAACTTTATTATGTGATTCCCAGGAATAGAATAAAGTTTAATTTTTTAATTCTGGCATCCTAGGCTCTGTCTTTCAAGACTGTTTTGGACTCTTCCCCTAACTGTGCCCAAATATCCCCTTCCCATCTCTCCCCAAATAGACCACATATATATTACTTCTGTCTGTTAAAGCCAGCTCCCTCCATCTCTAAATTAAATGTATTCTGCAAGGCTCAAAAATTCAAACTTGCTGTTTCCCACATTGGTTCCTTGACAGTTCCAATGTATCCTTGAGATTCTGGCCCAATGTCCCTTCTGAAGTCTTATCCTTTCCCCAGGCTGTTTGTCCCTCCCTCTTTTGTGCTTCCTTAGCCATCATACATACCTTAAGTGACACTCTGTTCATTGTATTATGATTGTCTGCATGCTTCCTAGTAATTTCGGTTTCTGGAGCTGCTCATGGGGTCATGCACTGACCAGTTTCTGGCTGGGTTGAGTTGAGTGCGGCAGGTCAGATGCTGTGCACTGTGTGTATCTGGTGTTTGCACATTATTGGTTACTTGGGTGTCTTGCTGGACTGTGAGTCTGCGGCAGGCAGGGTCCTCAGAGGACTGATCACTTCCAACAATAGGGTTGGGAAGGGCTCCTCCTGACAGGGCCTGGTCTACTCTGGCCTGTGATGCTTGGGGCAGGCAGAATTCCAGACCACAAGATGTCAGTGTTGTCTCAGCTACAGATGAACCAGCTAAGGCAGTGGCTCCCACACTTTGCCTTGCCTGAGCCAGCGGAGCTGGGTGTTTCCAGGGACCAATGGGTGAGACATACACTGGGCTCAGCTACTGGGCTGATTTGGAAAGTGAACTGTAGGGGAAAGGAGGAATTACATCAAGGGGAAAGCACCAGATAGGAACAAGCCAGTGAGTGCTCTCAGGCCACACTGGATGTGGAGATGGCTTAGCAAAGTTGGGATAGATGCAGGAAGACCACTCACCCTGCAAGTGACAAGTCCAGTTGAAAGCCCTGTAAGGTCAGATAGGGCTATTCAGTAGTTTGGATGGAGCCAGATTTAAACAAAATCTGTATGTCTGTGTATAATCTTTTGCCCTAACTTCAAATCCAGCAGCCAATAGAGTAGGGAGCCACTGAGTGCATTGGTGATCATGAGTTCTTCAAGAAGACAAAGAGACAACTTGCTTTCTTGGGGGAGTTTAGGTGACCACTGTCCTCAGCCTTGACCTCCAGCTGCAGCATCAGTCAGTAAACCCCAGGGCTCTGCTACAACAGTATCCTGCCCGGTTGTAGGTGAAAGAGCTTCTGAGTTTGTACCTCTGGCATAGAACATCAGAAGGTGCTAGCAGGAAATCAGAAGGGCTTCATCCTGTACTGGTTCAGCCCTGTGGTAGCTGGAAAACTCAGATTGGTCACATGCTTCTCTGAACCTCCAAGTCTCAGAATTTCCATTTTCTCCCAGGTGGGCTGCCATAATTAGCAACCAGCACCTGCTCCCAAGGGTGTGGCTTCTGTCTACTCCCATGGCCAATGACTCGAAAGCTGCCTTCATGCTGTTTCTTTTCATGTGACCTAGCTATAAATATTTTATTGGACAAAACCAACACAAGTGTTCTCATGGATGTTCTGCTATTCATTAACTAGTATGTAAAATTAGGATTACTCTAAAAACTACTTTTTTATTTACAGTGCAAAGAAAAATAAATTCCAGAAAACCTGTTAATTTTCCTTGAATTTGTTATTAGCAAAATTTTTCCTGGCCTGGATGATCTTCTGGAGCTCTTTTGATTCTATTCTGGATCTTAGTGGAGTGTAGTCCACGAAGACTAGTAGCTTAGGATCTCACAAATTCTGTGATTCTGTGCAAACATTCCTGAAAATATAACCTTTATAATAAAATCCAAGTTGATTGTATTATTTAATATCATCTGAAGGCATCACTGATGATTCATTGATTTTTTTAAATTAATATTAAGAAGAGAAAGGAACCGATATAATTGTTTGTAATTCACCAGCTGTTAGGATCTGGGATCTGCTGAAGCAAGAACCTCATTTGAAAATGTTAAAAAAAATTTCAATGCAAAATCAATGAAATATGACAGTAATGAAAAGATGAATAATGATCTGAAACAGCCCTTTACCTCTGAGTCAATGTTATACAAAAGCATTGAAAGCATCCAAAGTTTTACATGGCCAAGGTTAAAGTTAAGACTGGGAATGAGTAGAGCAGGGATGGCAGAAGGAAGAAGCAACATTTACTGAGCAGTTATTGTGGTAGGTACTATGTAAGACACTCAATATTCCCAGTTGTTTATAATATATGTGTGTCTTTTTAAAAAATATTTTTGTATTTGGTACTAGGGTAGAAACATTAAGTACATCCCTAGTCCTTTTAATTTTGACATAGGGTCTTGTTAAGTTGCTGAGGGTCTCTCTAGATTGCTGAAGCTGGCCTCAAATTTGTTATCTTGATCCTCCTGCCTCAGTCTCCCAAGTTCCTGGAATTATAGGTTTATGCCACCATGCCTGGCAGCAGTGTTTCCAATGTGAGCACATGGGCTTAGCTCCATTGCTGTTGCTGCAACCCTTCTCCATTTAGTCAGGTTCCCAATGCTCTATGCAGCCCCAGCTGCATGAGATTGGGACACAGACCATAGAACTGCAGCAACACTCGCTTGTCACTTCCTTCCCTATGTGTTAGTAATTCTTCTAAGAACTCTAGTTATATTAATCCATTTGATTCCTACATTAACTGAGAAGGACGGGTTTATGATATTATTATGTCTTGCTTCACAGAAGAGCACACTGGAGCTCAGAGAAGTTAAGTTGCTAAATGTCATGGCTAGTAAGCATAGAAAGCCTAGAGCCAGGATTTGAACCTGGGAAGTGTGGCCAGAGGCAGTGCACTTGACCACTCTGTTAATGGTGAGTAGTTTGACCTCATTGCCTCTGTGGAATAAAAGTGTCCAGCTGATCTACCACTTGGATTATGTGCTTGGATTCTGAGGAGTGGAGATTTTCTAGAAGAGAAAGAGAAGGATTTCTGCTTCTGCCATATCTGTAATGGACCAGTAGGATTTGGTCACTGCCTTCAAGCCTTTGCACATGCCCGGTAGGCCAGCCCTATTCCTTCCTTCTCCCCACCTCCCCCATGGAGCCTGCAAAATCAAGAGAGAAAGCTATATATTACACGGGCACATGTGTGTGTATAAGCATGAATGTTAGCACATGTTTGTGTGCACGTGTGTACATGTGTTGGGGTATGTCAGGAAAGTCTTCCTAAACAAGTTTTCATTTAGTTTGGCTTACAGGAATGAATAGGACACAACTTGAGGGACAGCAGGACAAGTGTTTAGGGTTAGAGAGTGAGTTGGGAAGAGACATGTTTTACCACTAAATGAAGCATTTATTGCAAAGTTGTGAGAAAGCAAAACAGTTTTGTGTTAGTAATTCAGAGTCAAAGCATAATATCTAAAAATACATAGTGAGCACATGTCAAAGATTGATTTGACACATTGAAGAAGAAATGGCAAAACTTGTTCAAAAGAGATATGAGAACTTGAAGCTTCTAATCAATGAGAGAAAAAATGCTGAAATAGGATTATGTTAGTTACCAAACTGGTATCTAACAACAAAACTATAATCTTTGGTTATCTTTTATACTGTACAAAACTCATCCTATCAAAAAAAAGCCATTTGTAACTTACCAATATTCTAAAGTTAACATTTATCTTGACAAAGTCTTAGTCTTAGTTAATAGTAAATTTAAAAAAAATTCTCCAAGAACATCAGGAGATCATTAGATAGGCTTGCTAGACAATGTGCTAACATGACATTGAAAAGCATTTTAGCATTTAGCATCATTTCTTTTCTTTTTTTTAAAAAGAGAGTAAGAGAGAGAAAGAGAATCAATTATATATATTTTTTTCAACTGGGCCTTTGTTTCTCTGATACTTAGTTGTGTATGTGGTGCTGAGATTTGAACCTGGGTCCTGTTGCATGCCAGGCAAGCACTCTAACTGCTGAGCCATCACTCTAGCCCCCTTTGGTTTTATTTCTTTTTTTCGCCCATTTTTTAGTTTGGGGACTTTTATTTTATTTTAATTTTATTGAGGAATTGTTTTGTACAATCATAAATGCATATGTAGTAACAATATGGTAAGCCCCTGATCCTAATCCAGAATCACCCTCACATCTTGGCTTTTCTATATTTTCCCCCTATAATAGATATAAGTATCTCTCTATATATATGTATATACAATATTGTGCATTTTCCAGAATTAAATGATCACATAAGAATTATTTGGCTTCTTGGGGGACCCTTTGGCCTTATTTCTAAGCTTGACCTGTATATTTTTAAGTATCAGAAGGCTGGGACTAGAGAGAGGTGGGGGATAAGGCTAGTGATGTAGGCAGAGCTGATATGGGTGACTTTGCCTCTTATGATAAGGAATGTGGACTTCATTGTATTGTAAGTCACTGACTGGTTTTGATCAAGGAAATGACATTTTTGATCTCTTCATCCACCCATCCATCCATCACTCCCTCCAACATCCATCTAGCCATCTATCTATCTGTCCATCCACTTGTCCACCCATTCACCCATTCATGACTTTAACTACTGACTCATTCACCCATATACCCACCCACTCATCCATCCAACTTTCCATCTATCTATCCACATGTTCATCTGCCCATCTATCCACCCATCTACCCTCTTATTCATCCATCCACCTACTCACCATCCTCCCATCCATCATCTCATTCATCCATCCCTACATCCATTTGATAAATGCTTATTAAATGTGCTGTGTACTAGCCTCAGAATAGGAAATAGAAGGTAATCAAGTCAAGCAGGTTTCTGCTTTTGTGCAGCTTACATATAGTGGAGGGAGAAATGCAATAGATATGTCATTTCTCTGGCTGTGGCCAACCAATCAAGGAATGCCTCCCCAGGAGTGACAGTGGAGAGAAGGGATCCAGCCACACAAAATTCAAGGCAGTAGGTTCCAGCAGGAATAATAATAAGGGAAAGATTTGAATGGACTGGATGTGTCTCATGAATACCTTAAAGATGACATGAGTGGCTGAAGTATAGGGACAATGGCTGAGCAGGGCTAGTGTCTACAAATCAGCAGGAAGGGAGAGACCCAGGATCTGGATCTTTCTCTAAGAGTGAAGTTATTTAAGCTGGGAAAAGAAATGACTAACTTCTGTTTTTAAGGAATTATTTTGACTAATGTGTGGAATGTGGATTATGGGACATAAGAAAAAAGGTAAGGAGACCAGGCCTGATGGGCCTGGGGAAGACTCCTTTGAGAGATGATGGGTCGCAGTACAGGGTTAACATGACTAAGTTCCTGTTTTGAAATGTCACCTTGGCAGCTGAGGTGGCTGTGAGAGGGTTGTGCCTGGGACTAAGGGACTCCTTAGTAGCTAGGGGAGAATTGGTGAGACGAAAGCATGGGGGACAAGATAAATTGAAAGGATGTTAGGGACTTAAAGAAAATAATTCACAAGCTGCTCCAAAGAAGGATCTTTGCTATTCGAGGGAGGCTTTATTTCCAAAGGCACAGTTCAGCTAGAGGGGACTGAGCACCCACCCCAGACAGTGATCTCTCTTTTCTCCCTTGTGGAGTGGAGTGAACCCTGGAGGGAACATGTGGGAGGTTGGGTCAGCTCCCCATGAGAGGACATGCTCTCTGCTGCTCCAGGTCTTTCCTGCACCTTGACACCTTTGTAATGGTTTTACAGATGCCCCTTATGATGGTGGCAGCTGAATGAGTTGGATAACCTGCAAATGATTTCAAAAGCAGAAAAGAAGGAAGTCACTGAGCTGAGGTCCCATGGCTACTAAGTAGTGGGGAAGACATTGTCATCTCAGGCTTTGTTTCCTAAGCTGGAAGTAAGACTCTGGTGAAGCTGCTTTCAATTGGATTTATAGTAAAGCGTCAACCCCAGAGGTGTAGATTGGAGGGCAGACTCTTGGGGACTCATTGAAGCTTCTAGCTTTACTTCTGGTTGGAGTTTTCAGACCTTGGTCTCATGTCAGGAAATGGTATTTTCCTATTCCAGAACAAGGATGGCATGCAGTCATGAGTTTAGTGGCTTTGTATTTATTCAGGAATGAAAATGCCAGGACTTGGGAACACAGGGAGCCAGATGAGGTCTCATTTGTTCTAATATGTAACAAGGAAAATGTGATTGTATTTCCAAGTTCTATTCTCTCTGGGTAATTACATACAGTGTTATATTTTCCAAGATCAAAGGGTGACTCTTTGGATCTGTGTTGCAAATGAGTTAGTGCACTTTGCAAGCGAACTCCCTGCTGCCTGGGCTGTTGTGAGAGGGGCACTTGGCTCAGAGAGGTGATCCAGCAAGCCCAATGAGGCAGGAGTTTTGGATTTGAAACAAATTGGTGGGCAGGAGGAGGGGTTGAGAACAGGACACAGGATGAGATTTTCAGGAAATTTCAGCTCAGCAGCTGTTTTCTTATACAAAGGTAGGACCATCGACAGCCCTAATCCTCTACCCTAAAGTAACAGCCAAGAGAGGGTGTTCTGTCGCAGATATTTGCAGAGTATTTTGGAAGGAAACGTTGTTCCTGAAATCCCAGTAATTGCATGCATCTGTCACTAACAAATGGAAAATGGAAATAGCTCAAGAAATAGACTTAAACTTGCTGAAGTTAGTGCTTGCAAGGCTAAACCTGAAGCAATTTGAGACGTGGAGTATGAAGACTCTCTGCAATGAGTGTATCGACCCTGATCTACTCAGGGAAACCAATTCAAGAGAAACCAATTCAGCATAGATTCATGAGGGATATATATGTGTGTACATGATGTGTGTATGGGAAGGTACATACCTGCCAAGTATGTAACAAATGCAGGCATCGTTATACTCATTTGATCAGTAAGAGAAGTGATGTCCAGAGAAGCTAGTCAACTTCTTATGGTCATAAAGGATTGAATCCATGTGTGCAGGATTTGGGGACATGCTGTTGGGGCAGTTCTGAGGTTGGTTAGGCAAAAGGAAGACCAGATATTTAAAGAAGATATGAAGAACAAGACTAGAGTAGGCTTTTTTTTTTTTTTAACTTCCCCTGCTCTTATGGACATCAGCAATTATCAGCATTTCTTGAAATGTGTTCTTTAATTATTGTTGAATTTCTAGTATTCCATGAATTGTGAAGAAATGTCTTGCAGAAAGACTTCTGTGCCCAAAGAAATTTGGGTTAAGCTGGGCATAGTGGCACACGCCTATAATCCCAGTGATTTGGGAGGCTGTGGCAGGAGGATCACAAATTCATGGACAGCCTCAGCAACTTAGTGAGGCCGTAAGCAAATTAGCAAGATCCTATGTCAAAATTAAAAGTAAAAAGGGCTTGGGAGTGTGGCTCAATGGTACAGTGTCCCTGGGTTCAATATCCGGTATAAAAAAAAAATAGAAATTTGGGTTAAAAATCTGATCTTTTAATTGGAGGGCTTTTACAACCTTTCTGTTGGCTCTAACACATGGTGAAGAGGAGATAGAATATGTTCTGTTTCCTAAATTTATTTAATCTTGCTACCCACAGTTTTTAGTTGATGGTCTTCAATATCTATGACTATATCCATATATATTAGTTTCCTTCATTTAGAGAGTTGTATATGCAGTTCTTTCTACTGAATGGGTTTAGGTTTTTTTCTTGAATTTTTCTTTTCATCAAAAATATTCTGCGGTGCAAGAGCTTCCTCAATGTTTGACAGTTCAGAACTTTGTCTGTGGTGCATGCACAGTGGAGGAGGAAAGGGCAGGAATAAGAACCTGACTCTGAGGCTGAGCAGTTCTAGCTACACGGGAAGAGGATGCATAACCTGGAGAAGGAATGTGCTATCTAGAGAAAATGATGAGAGACCAGGTAGCAATCCAGATAAGGAAGATATCAAAAGGCAAGGTAAGAGGCACAGAATTCTTGCAGCAAAGCACAGAAAAAATGGGAAGGACAGAAAAGGGGAGAGAGGGTGAGACTTTATATCATGATCTTGCATTCCTTTGCAAATGAAGCAGGTGTGAACTGCTTCTTTCTGCTGGACTCCGAATAGGCTATTGCTCAGTAAAGAGTGCAATTAAATAAGATAGGCTTTGCAACCCAGCAAGTTTGCATTCAAATCCTACCCATCAATTTCTGGTTTATGACTTAGAGTGAATTCCTTCAACTCTCATCTCATGATGAGAATTATTAAAAGGGTCTAGTGAGGTAGGGCATCTAAGCTCACCATCCTTCCCTTTACAGTGCAGAGATCCAGGGAACAATCCTCAGCTCTCTGCAGACTTTCCTTTACATGAGTCCCTTTTATCTGTCATGGATTTTGCCTTACTTGCCTCTTTGCCTTCTGCCATCTGGCCCCATCATCTCCTCCAAATCTCTTCCTTTCTCTGTTTTGAGTTTAGCGCTGTTCAGACTTTGAGGATTCTGGTAACTGTTTTCTTGATAACTGGGGCTCTGAGAAGGAATTGTTCCTTGCTTGGGGTTGGAATCTAAACTTGGAAGCCAGGTGCCAGGAGCCATTTCCCACATTACAGGAATGTCCTGGTGGCTTTCTCACAGACTGAAGGAGGGCAGCCCAAAGTCCCTGTAGAGATGGTGGCTGCTTGTCCTGATAAATCTGTTTTGCTTGGCAACATTATATTCTGCTAAACAGATTTTAGGAAAAAATTTAAATCCAAAGTGATAGACCCATTGGCAGTGTGACACTGGGGAATTTTTAACGTTTTCATTTTTTTTTCCACTTGAATCTGTTTGTTATGTGCTCTCTTTCAAAATGTGAATTAAATCTTCCATTGTATAATTCTTTTCTGCCATTATGCTATTTAATGTTCTCTGTCTGTTATATCCAAACGGAAAGTAAGCTGAAAGTCTGAAATGGCTGTCAGCTTTGGAATTCTGGGCAGACAACTTTAATCTATCTGAATGAACAATGGATTACTGGGTAGTGTTGCTAAGAGGCTAACCTTGGAGAACATTGTGCCTTAAAAAATATTGAATGAGTAAATTTTGAAGATTTATTATTTTCCCTCTGATTTATAAATATAAAATATGCTCATTGTAAAAACTAGAAATGCAGCAGAGAATAACCATCAAAATTAAATTATGACATGTTTTCTAAGTCAACTCTGACTCCCCAGTCCCATAAAACAATAGGTGATTAAATTGCATATATTGTTGTTTTTGTGTATTTAACATTTTATTTTGAAGAGTTTTTTTACCTCATTAAATAATATTCCATTCATGATTTTAATAGCTATTTTACCACATAGATATACAACAGATTATTTAACCTATTTCTTATTGCTTTGTACCCTTATTGTTGGATATTTAATTTGCTGTTAATTTTTTTGATACTAAAGTACCAATGGCATGATGAGCATCATTGTACAAATATCTCCGTGCACATCTCTAACAATCCTCTTAAATTATTTCCTTTTTTTTTTTTTAAAGAAAGAGGGGACAGTGAGAGAAAGAGAGAGAAGCAATTTTTTAAAGTTAGTTTTTCATATGACTTTTATTCCTGGGACACTTCCTTGTGTACGTGGTGCTGGGATTTTAACTTGCATACTCGTGCATGCCAGGGAAGCACTGTAACCACTGAGCCACCACTCCAGCCTCCTTAAATTATTTCCTAAAGAGCATGACCTGAATTGGCTGGAAAGGTGGTTCAGCCCTAGAGTGTCTGCCTGGCATGTGCAATGACCTGGGTTCGATCCCCAGCACCATGTACGCAACTAAGTGGAGAAAAAACAAAAAACAGATGAAAAAAATTTGACTCTCCTTTTCTCTCTTTCTTAAAAAAAAAAAAAGAAAAGAAAAAAAAAAGAGTATGACTTGATTAAATGCACTAGTTGAATCTATGGTTCCAAATGCCTCTCCAGAAATCCAGTTCCAATTTGCATCCCTGTTTGATTGATGGCCCTTCTTCTGTGCTTCACTAACCTGGGTCCAAAACAACACAGAGCTCAGCATAAACAAACAAATCACCTTTGCCAGTTTGATGTGTGAACTGTGTCATCTCATTATTGTGTTATGTTCCATTTCTTTGATTTCACATGAGCTTGACTTTTTTACATAGCGCTTATTTTGGCTTATCCATGGACTTTGGCCATTTGTCAATTGGAGTGTTCGTGGAAAGGTAGCAATTCTCTCTCTTTCTCATATAGGAGTCATATTAACCTTTCATTTGTTATATTAGGTGACTCACATTTTTCTTATTTTTGTCTTTTGTTTTGTTTATGGTACTTTTTGATATTCAGAAGTTTAAAACTTCTATGTCATAAAAGTAATCAGACTTTTCATATGGCTTTTTTTGCTTTTATGGTTATAAAGATCAGACAACTATTTCTTTTTTCTGCAGTGATTAAGTTTCTTAGATGTAATTAATAATTGTTTGAAATTTATTTTAGTGTGTGGTATGAGGTAGAGATTTAGTTTATTATTTTTAAATGTTTAAACAATTATCTCAGTATTACTTATTAAATATACCACTGGTTTCAAGTGCCTCTCTTCTCATACAAATCATATTTATAACAACATGGGTTACTTTTGAAGCTTATGAATCTCCTCCCACCCCTTCAATCAGTGTCTTTTAATTCTTCATTAGTGCCATGTGTATGAGGCTGGAAATATACTTACATATAGTACTTCCCTTTTTTTTAAAAAAAGATACTTTGCTCCCTTAATTTTTGTGATGAAATATATTTATTTTGGTGAACTCCTCAAAAACTTCATTGCAATTTTAACCAGAATTCTATTAAAATGAAAAATATAGCCAGAGAAGTGGTTCAGTGGTAGAGTGCTTGTCTAATATGCAGGAGGCCCTGGGGTTGAAACCTAGCACTGAAAAAAAAAATAGCAAAACATTTTTTCACTTAATCTCATGTATATTTATGACATAACTTTCTGTTATTAAAGATTTTTATTTTTACAGGAAAATTGAGTAATTTTATTAACATAATTTTCTTTGCATGTTTTGATAAGTAGAATATTAGATGCTGTACATTGTTGCTATTATAAATTATTTTTTTCCACATTAAATTATCAGGCTTGTTTTCTGTTATACAAATGACTGATGGCTTATGCATATTTATCTTATAATTATCCAATTTACTGAGCTTTCTAATGGTGGTATAGGTTTTTGTTGATCTTTGAAAATAATGAATTTTGTATAGATACATGTTTATATATATATCATGTGTATATATATATATATATGTATATATATCTATGTCTATGTTACTTTATTTTCTTATCTTTAAATTTCTCTTTTTGTGATGATTAGAAATTCCCAAACTACAGCACAATAGTGGTAATCTTGGCAGGCATTCTTTTCTTGCTCCTGAATTTAATGGAAATGCCTCTAAACTGAGTCATGAAGAATAATACCTGGTCTTGGTTTGAGGTAAATAATTTTTGTCACATGAAAGAAATATGCTTTAATTTTTGGTTTAACTAAGAGGGCTTTTCTCCCCACCATGAATAGGATATTGGTTTAATCAAACATTTTTCATGCTTCTGTCCAGGTAATATAATTTTTCTTTCTATAACTTATTGATATACTAAAATATTTTAATAGATTTAAAAAATGTTAAACATTCCTTGTATTCATGGACTATTCTCTACATGGTCTTGTTGAATATTTATTTGAATACATTATGGATTCAGTGTTATAAATTATTGCACTTATATTTACAATTGATTTATGGTTTTCCTTGATCTTTTATTTCTTATTCAGCTTTTGAAAAAGGTATTTCAAATATTTCTTTCTTAAGAGACTTGAAGGAACTTCCCTGGAAAGTTATCTGTTCCCATTATCTTTCTTGGATTTAATTGTGTAGCAACATTTTCAATTTTTCCTGTCTGTGAAGCTTTTCAAGGTTTTAATTTAGTCTTGGATCAGTTTCAATACTTTATATTTGCTTTTCAAAGTTTCCCATTTCTCTAACATTTCTAAATTTGTATACCTGGACTTTTAAGAAATATGATTCTCTATTAATTTTTTCTGCCTCTTTCTCTGCCCTTTTCTCGCTATTTCTAATATTGTGCGAGTGTGCTTGCTTTCTCTTTTGTACCTGTTTTGTGTTTTTATTTCTCTATAAAATTTCTAAGCAGAAGGGTTGACAGCATCTTCATGGTGTTTTTATTGACTTTTAGCATGTAGTATTACATTATAGTTTAACTGTTTCTAGGTAGGTAGATTTAAAGATAATTTTCTAGATTTAATAAAACTAATTCCCCCCAAGTGGAAAAGTAGTTTATAAAGACTTGAAAAATATTCTAGATTGAAGATGATCCCAATAATGCAAGCACAAGGAAACATCAGTAAATCAAAACCAACTACCTGAAGCTGCGCTTCTCTTACTCCTGGTGAGTCTTCTCAGTCACACCAAGAGGTTGAAGCAATGGCGAGGAACAGACATGTCACTAGACAAGTGCCTCGCTGTAGGCTGCACTTGGAAATGCCGTCTCCAGGGAGTGGGCAGCCCTCCCTGTGTCACAGCCTTTTGGAACAGTTATGCTTTGGGTCTGGAATATTCCCCAAAGGCTCATGAGTTAAGGCTTAGTCCCCAGGGCAGCGACGCTCAGAGCTGGGCCTTTGGGAAGTGCTCGGATTGTACAGACTCTGAACTCATCAATAAATCAATCCAATGGTGGATTCTTAGCTAAATGGACTACTGGGGAGTGGTAGAAAGTGTGGGTGGTGGAGACTTGTCGAGGAAGCAGATCACTGAGGGCATGCCCTGGACCTTGTCTCTGTCTCTGCTTCCTGCCTTCCGTGGGGCGAGCAGCCTCCTCCACCTCGTACTCCCACCACCGTGATGATGTGCCTCACCTGAAGTCCAAAGCCAGCTGGCTATGGTCTGAAACCTGTGAAACTGTGAGCCAAAATAAATATTTCATCCTGTAAGTTGTTTTTCTTGGGTATTTTGTCACAGTGATGAAAAGCTAACAAAAGAACTAAGCATATATAACCTGAAAGTTAGGGTTGGTGATTTTTTTTTTTGCCATGTTTAAGTCATGTGATATTAATCCAAATGCATTAAAATATATAACTTATTTTGAACTTCCCATTTTGGAATAAAAACCAAAATAAGAAGCCTTTATGCCATAGGGGATGTACATGATTTTTTCTTTCATGGTAAAAGACATTGAAATTATAATCAGAAAACTGTATCATGACAAGCTAAAAGGGAATTCCTCCGTCAGCAAAACGTATTTGAAGACAAGACAAATCCATGGTTATCTATTTGAAGAAACATCTTTTAGAACAAATGCTTTGATATGAAAGGCTGGCTATGTAGTTCTATGTAAGTGTAGATGCCTCTAAGGTGTTTACAGTGTTCACTGGATAATCTTCCAATAATTGCATGCAATAAGCATGTATGCATGTGTGTTGAGCTGCTATAATACATGCTGTAAATGTACTGGAGCAAACAGTTTTTCAAGAGGACGTTGATTCTTTAATCAGTTTTTAAAACCCCACTGTGTTATGGGGGAGAAGGATAGGAAATTACATATGTGGGGTTACAGATGTAGCAGCTCCACGTCCTGTAGTAAACGGGGTCCTGGGGCAACCATGGGCTGCCTTGCATGGGAGATTTATCCATTGCCTCCATCTAGAAAAGGAAATGTACCAATTAAGTGGAAGTCAGCAGGGTCATTGATATGGTTTAAAAAGTGGTAGAATATTCATAGCATGCTAAGGGGAGAGTGGTGCTGAACATTATTTGTACCTCATGGGATGGACTGCTTGTCTCATGACAAAATTTTTCAAAGAGTCCTCAAACTTAAAGATAAAGCAGAACACATTTTTTTCCTCATGCAGAAAGATAAGCAAACCAAATTTGATGACTTTTTTTCCTTCCAAGCAGACATTTTGAAGAAACAAACACATTATACTGTCCCTTCAAGGTAAAGGTAATGTTTTAACAACAAGTGAGAATCTGGCTTTTGACCGAAACTTGTGCTAAGGAAAGAGTATTTCAAAAATAGGTGTCTGAAATGATTCGTTCTTACACGATTTTGTTGCTGAAAACAATATACATCACTTATAATAATTCTACCATATGCATACCCCAAATTCTTGGAATACAAAAGCCTAACATTTAAAAAACTGTTCAAAGGTTTTTGTTGCTTTTGAGCTTATTTGGTTAAAAAAATCAAAACACATTACCTTTCAATTATTTGGCATGAATAACTGATTGACAGCTGGGATGATGGAAATTTACTAACAGAATTTCAGCAAAAAAAAAAAATGCTTTGCATAATGGATTCAGAAAGTGCAGCCAACAGTGAGATTCGTCTATGTGGTTCTGCAGGTATTTGTTAAGTAGATTTTGGACTATGGAATCCATTTAAACTAAATACTGACATACACTGAATTTAGAATGTGATTCTTGGAATAGTGACGGAGATTTTTAAAAACTAATGAAATATATTTAGCCCCATTGCCTTCTCAAGGTTATTTCTTCAAAGTAAGGTTACCGAGACACGCAGGATGGATGGTCCAAACCTTGCCTTCTCAGTGGATTTTATCACCCCTCACAGCCACTTTTAAGATACAGTTTGAGAACCACTGTTTTACAGCCTTGTTTATTTGTTGTCTGTTAAAGGCTCTCGGGGCGTAGAGTTTAGTACAGTGTAACACGGAGACACTGTAACATAGAGCCCACAGATTTTGCTTGATGATAGTTATTTGTTACATTACATGGTATATAAGAGTTTTTTCTTTTCATATGAGAATCTTATTGTAGAATATGCTTTCACCAAAGGCAAAATAATTCTGTCTTCTCAGTTTAACAATTTTTGTTGGCTTGAAATTTACTTGGAATGAAAGGAGAGGCGCTTGTGGGTGTGAACTCCATGGCTCTACTTTGTTGTCTGGCTTTGTCTGATATTTTATTGTTAACTTTGCTGTGTTATACTTCATCTTAAGTTCTTGGAAAGGGCTTCAGCGGCGTATTTCTTCTGCTATTCATTTGGTCGTCTTTTTTGCTGCAGGATGATAATTTAATTGATTCATATTTATTATCAGCTGTATTTCTAATGTCACTTTTCCCCTCTGCTTTCTTGCCTTGTCTAAAACCAACCCACTCCCAACCCTTTGCTGTATGTACTGTCTTCATATGATTTCTTTCTTCCTATAGACTACTAAATTTACAGTTTCTACAACTGATTTTGAACTCTACAAATAAACATTTAATTAAAACATCTCATTAAGATTTGTTTTAATTATTTCCACCAAAAATTAGATGTAAGGACAGCCTCAGCAAATTTGTGAGGACCTGAGTAACTCAGCGAGACCCTGTCACAAAATAAAATAGTAAGAATAATAAAAAGGGCTGAGGATGGTTAAGTGGCACTGAGTTCAATTCTTGATACAAGAAGCAAAACAAAACAAAACAGAAAAGAAAAAAAAATCAAACTAAGCTATAAGAAAAAACACATTTATTGTCCTTTTGGTTTCACATTCTTCAAAAATTTTTTTGATTAAGATTTTTTTTTACTTTCTTTACTCTTTAGTTTTAAAATAAATTTTGGTATTTCTTTGAGCCATATATATAGAAAATATCCAGATACATCTTTACTTACAGAATTTGATTGCTGACTACTGATTTTTTTATAACTTAGTTTCACTTCTAAATTTTTGCGCTTCATTTTCATTTAGATTGGCTCCAATACATTTAAAACAAGCCTTTGGCCAAAGATATACCAGTCATCAGGTTGTGCTTCAAAGGAAAAGTGTTAGTCTAGCTTGATATTTTATTCTTTTTTTTTAAATGCCTTTTTCAGTACCTTCATGTTTATGGAATTATTTCTTTATTCTTTTAATTTGGAAAGTCACAAGAATTTAGTATGTGTTGTTCCTTTTCATTAATTATGCTAGATTCTTGGAGAACAGCTTTAATCTGAGATCTCACAAGGGATGGCTTTGCACTGTTTTCTTGTTACATCTCTGACTTTTTCTCCCCGTGTTTTTTGGTCCCTTTTAGCTGAATTGCCTATTGCCTATGTCTGAGCAGCTCTTCATTTCATAGTGTCTATAATTTTCACCTTTTTAATTCTTTGTTCTTCTCTGCATGAAGGCATGAAGGGAAAGCCTTTGGAGCCCTTCCTCTTTTTTGGCCTTCTCTTCAGATTGTAATCTCCACAGCAGTATTAAATAAATATAATTTGTTAGCTTTATTTTTTCTCTTAACCAGGTTGCTTTTATCTTTCTCTATTGGTTTAAGACACCGTGTTTTCTTTAAATGTTTAAAAGGACAACCAAAGTATATGGTTTCAAAAAATATTTTTCTAAAACATCTAAAAATATCACATTCTGCTATATTCTCTTTTGTGTGTAAGCATTTTTGTTGCTTGCCTTTCTCGTTGGAAGCCGAGGGTCCAGATGCTCCCTCCTTCCCTTCCTCTGACAGCCAGGACTAGGTGTTTCGGATGCTCTTTCGTGGGATGGTGAAGAGGCATGCACAATTTCTTTTCAGAGGCAGTGATAGTAGCAGGGGAGCCCAGAGGTGTTCATATTGTTGTTCAACAGGCATGGCCAGGATACCCTGCCCAGGTTGTTGGGTGGAAAGGTCATTTGTCATTTCCTTCACTACCCAGTGTGTGGTCTTGTGGGAGCTGAGTTAATTTCCTGCAATGGAAGGTAACAAGTGAGACACGAAGTTTTGAGCTTCACAGGGAACCAGGACCTGGCCACTGAGATGGACTTAAGTTTTTGAAACTAAATCTGGTGATGCTAAAACCTGGGCCAGTAGAGCCTTCACTGTTGTCTGTAGTGGTGACAGCCATGGAGCATTTCCAGGGACAGAAGCAGTGGTGCTGGGGCAGCTACTGGGATGTGGTCACCTGGGGGCAGGGAGATGCTTTGCCACCAGTGTTCAGCCTCTGAGGCAGGCGTGCTCTCCCCAGCCTCCTTCTGTGGGAGGAGTTCACGTGTTTCTGTTGGTCTCTCTTCTTGATTCTGACTATTTTCTGAGCCTAGTTCTCCAGTCTTTCTGTCAATTCCGGGACTCTCAAATATGCTGTCAGTAAATTTGTTTTCACTAAAATCAGCCAGAAGCAATTTATCTAATATTTAAGATAGAGCCTGTCTGATGCATTCTGCATCCTATTCTTTAGGTCTCTAAATTTGCTGATTTTTGCTCCTTTCCAATCCGCATCTGCTAGCTGCCTCTTAAGTCTAATTTGCAAGTTTTTCTGAAGATAATCACAGTTGCTTTCCAGTGAATGCAGCCAAGATCCCTGACCAATAACCAAAAGTTTTTTGCATAAACTCTGAAGTTTTCTAGATTTACTTAGAAGGTGAAAGGTCTATTCAGGGCCGGCATTTCCTCCTAAGTTGATGGGTCAATTTACTTTGATTATTTCACATTTTTTTCCTGCTATTAGAATGATCATCTCAGATCTTAAAATAGTGGGCAGGTGACATGGACATTTCTCAATCATATTTGCTGGTGTTCACAAATCAAGCATCTGTTGTGAATCTGTTGTACTAAAAAAATCTTTTTTTGTTCTATTTCTTTGTTATTTATTGCAAAGAGGGATTTTCCCTTCCTGGATAATATGAATGAGATAGTAGTTTTAAGTCTAGAAAATAGGAATGAAGATCTCGTATTCACCTCTTACATTCTCTACTTGGCTCCAAGACTGTCTGTTTCCTGCCCACTGTGCTCTTTAAAACCTAGTCAGTGACTGCTGACCTCTTTACGATGGGCAGAGATTCAGCAACAACCTACTGATACCTCTGATTCATGTGGCTTGGAATTAGAGTTGTTGAACTCAATCGTATAATATCCTTTGGGGGGGTTGTGCTATGAATGTGGAAAGGAAACGGCTATTCACTCCTTGTAAGAATAACTCCTTCCCTGGCTGGCTGTGGCTTCCCTTGAGACCAGCAAAAGTCCCTACTATTTAAGGAAGGCGTATGCAGTAGGCATGGGCAGGCAGAAACCTTTCCTTTTCTTCTTTTGGCTAGTGGATATTCTTTTGCACATTTGACAGATGTTTACCTACATTGCAACTTCAATGTTGGACCTTTCCAAATCCTTTTATATTATATATTTTTAGGAATAGTTAATAAAAAAGATAGAATAGAGTATTAAATGTATCAAGCTTTCTGTTGGCATTATCTGTTCTATATTGCAGGGAGTAATTTTAAGCATTTTGAGAGCCAAATTCTACTAACTTTGAAAGAGCTTATAATACTGCCTTGTAGAGAGTAGTAAAGCTTTTATTATTAAGACACTGGCTTAGGAAAAAATAAAGTTGGATTTCGGTTTCACTCTTGATATCAAAATAACAATTCCAGATACATTGAATACTAAAACAAAAAATAGAAAAAATATTTAGGAGGAAACATGAAAGGAAACTTTTACAATCTTAAACTAGGAAAGGTGATTAAAAGGACTTCACAAAGTCTAGAAGTCTTAAAAGCAAAGATGGATAAATGTGACTCTGTAAAGATGGAATGATTCTTTATGGTAAAATTTTCATACACATGGTCAGAAGACAAATTAAAAACTAGAAAAATATTTGCAACATATGTGATATTCCCTATAATATGTAAAGAGTATTTTTAAATAAATAAGAATATAAATATACTTTTCTAATAAGCAAGACCACGACAGATTATAAAATGAAAAAAATTAAATTTGTAGGAAAAATGCTCAACTTTATTCATTATATAATAAAAGTAAATTTAAAGCAATAAACTATGTACCTGCATGGACTCATGAGATACAATAGGCTTTAAACTAATTCTGAAGTTACTTAGCTGTTTGAAAGGATGCATGGACAAGTATCACACAGTGCACAGCATCATCATCTCATCAGGAGACTAGGCAACTTCTCACTTTGGTAGCTTCATTTGCCCCCTTGCCCACCCAGCATGCATGGATGTCGTAGACAGTAGCCTGGTGAGTGTGAATTTCTATTTCACTCTTTTATGCCCTTACATTCATGATTGTGTGAGACTTTTATGCCAGTTCAACTTTCCCCAGGCTAGGAGTGGCCCCATGCTGCAACTGAGGTAGACATAGCATTCCATGTTTTCTAAACTTTGTACTTCCTAATTAGGCAGACACTGTGGTCTTGAGTCAGCCTTGGTCTGAGGCTAACCCTTTTCTCCCAGATTGTAACATTGATTGTCAAAGAGTGAAAGGTGCTATAACAAACTGTGCTGGGTGAAGGTGCAGTGGAAGTGTCACGATATATGCATTGTTGGTAGGAGCTTGGGAAGGCAGTTGGAGTACACATATCGAAATTTCCAGTGCACAGTTCTTTTCACTTAGTAGTTTCAATTCAGGAATTTGTTCTATAGATAGACCCCAAAAAAAGAGGAAGGCATTTATTGCAGCCCCTGATTACATTAACAAGATGATAAAAACAACCTAAAAGTTCATCAATAGGGTTTTTTTTTTTTTCAGTGCTGAGGATCCAGCTCGGGGCCTCTCGAGTGCTAGGCAAGCTCTCTGCCACTGAGCTAAATCCCCAACCCCAATCCATAGGGGTTTAATGAAACAAAATGTTACATCCATTTATAAAAATACTGTATAGTCATTACAAAACGAGAAGCAGATTTGTACACACAGAGATGGAACAATTTTAGGACTAAATTATGCGGAAAAAGCAAGGCGTGGAACAGTGGATGCAGATGTCAACATTTGTGAGCAAAGAGATTGCGTATGCCCTATCACCATGTGCTTGCCTAGCCTGCCTCTGGAAGTAGCAGCAAGACTCCAGTAATGCTGTTTAACGGGACAATGGGAGAGAAAGATATTCACATGATTTACTTTGCAGCCTCAACTCTGAATGTTGTTTTTGTTTAAATAGACATGTGTTAACTCTTCAGAAATAAAAACATTACAATATGCACATAGAAAAAAGAGTTATTGGGTTAGGGCTTTTTTTTTTTTAAATAAAGAGAGAGGGACAGTGAGAGAGACAGAGAAAGAGAGGAACAACTTTATTGAGTTTTTCACATGGCCTTAGTTGCTCCAACACTCAGTTGTGTACGTGGTGCTGGGGTTCAAACCCGGGTCCTTGTACTTGCCAGGAAAGCCCCAAAACCGCTGAGCCACCGCTACAGCCCGGGTTAGGGCTTTTTTACTGAAAGAAATGTCATTAGTTTTTGAGTGAAATAAAATATTTAACTCATTTAAAAAATAGAAGATTCATACACAAAACTGTTGTCAAAAAATAGAATGATTTTACTTCCATCAAGTTGAATTACCATTGACAGTATTGGACACCATAGTTTTATGGTGGAAATGCAAGTAGGTTCGTATTTTGGGTGGGCGTAAATGCAGAGTCAAAAGTCATTTTCAAGATTCCTTTCCTCACGTTTGCCCCAGGACCCACTGCCATCTCGCCAGGAGTTTCTGAATTGCTGGACTCTGTCACCACTTTCCATTGTTACCTTGTTTGATCTCCAACCTCCTTTTGGGGGGGTCATTGTTACATTTGATTTTTTTTTTCCCTTAAAATTGTTTCATTCCTTGGCTTTCATGACAATCCTACCTCATTAATTCTTCATCCTCTGTCTAGTCCTTTGATTTCTGCATCTCTGGAATCTTTCCATGTCTCTTTTCTCCAAGGTAACTGCTACAAGTTCTGTCCCAATCTTCTGCCTCCTACATCTGCATTCCTGGTCTCACCTGCTTCAGTTCAGTTCTTTGAGGTCACTCATACTTGTGTGGATCTGAAACACTCTCTTTCTCCTCTAGGAGGTTAACATCTGGATTCCAAGTGGCAATCTAGAGTCTTCATACTCAAGTCCTAAGCTTTATTTCAACTTTCTCCAACAGACGTAAGACTCAAGTCTTCCTCATTGCAAGTGAAGAAAACCAGCTGGCCCTTGATTTATCTAGGATGGGAGTGTTCCATGGCATCTCCTAGACTCTCAGGTGGGGCAAAGCTGCAGTGGCCTGGGGATCCTAGGAGAGGTTGGGGTACCTGTACCTCTCATTCCTGCTGTTCCCTGGGCCTTGACTCCTTGCTTCTCTTTTCTGCAGATTGCTCTACTCCACATGGAGAAAAATGGACATCAACAGTTCCTGAACATTTTGTCTTATGGTTTTCACCACTCAGGATTAATGGATTGTTTCTTTTCCAAGACTAAATCCCAGGAACATGATTCAATGGTCCAGCTTGGTCTAGGCAGGAAAATTCAGGCAAGTTCATGACAGCTTTCCCCAAAACCATCATGGATAGTGCTAGGGAAGTGCAGTTCCCAGGGAGCAGATCTGGGCAACAGTCTTATGCTCCATTTGTTCATACCCCTCATCACTCAAAACCCTTTCTCCTACCTGGTCTCCCTCTGCATCCATAAAGTCTTCTCATTACCTCTTTTATCCCCAACACATACATCTCACACATGCACAAATACAGAGGTGATAACTATTTCTCTTGCAATTTCCTAAGCTCTCTGTACACATTGCTATTAGCACTTACCCCCATCTTATGAAAAATATTAATTTACAAGTCTATTTGAACTAGTAGATCATGAACCTTTTCTGGTGTCTATCTTCCATGTATTTCACTGTTATCATTTAATAGAAATCTGTTGAAGAAGGAAGGAGGGAGAAGAGACTTCCTTAATTGCAAGAGCATTATCCGGAGCCCTGTTCTCCTTCCTCCCATCCCCTTCCCCTTCTGAATTTCCTTGCTGCATTGGAAGTTGGAGGCAGAGCTGGAAACTGGCTGTAGACCTGATATCTTAGGGACCCTGGTCTCTCTAATCCCTGTGTACTAACAACAATGCACATTGCCCTCCCAGTTAAGGGGACCAGGTGGGAATGAAGATGCTGTACAGAAGAAAGATTCTCCGGAGAAGTGCATATCTAAATTATAGAGCTGTTGCAGTGTTTCCTCCTTAGGGACCTGATTTCTATTAAAGTCACACCCAGTTTCCATGAATTAGGCCTTTGAGAGAAGAATTTCCCTCTCATTCTTCACAGGAAAGATTTAATGCTGAAAGTGCAGGCGGCTTCGCTGCTGCCTTTGCAAGGCTGGCTGTCCTTCAACGCTGGTTATCGGGCTTCTCCTGGGAGTGGGATACCTCCTCTGGAGAGCATTCTATGACGCTTTGTTTGGGCCATCAATTCTGCCAGGTGGCACTTAGGTACTTATAAGTTCTTGCTCAGATGCCCCTTTATCACTAAAATTATCACACTTTTGAGGCTAAAGAGGATTATAGAAATAGGATCCTAGGCACATATTCAATTCTTGCCCTAAGCAGAGGAGCCCTTGGGGATCTGAGTGAGAAGAGCTGAGGAATGGGGTGATGTTTGCCTCCCCAAATTTCTTTTTGATTCCAGAGAAGTCTGAGTCTGAAGCACAGTTTAGGATCATGCTGTTAGACCACAGCAACAAATGATGACCCAAGTAGTTGGGAGATCCAGAGGACCTGGATTGGTCAGGAGTACTGTGAGCCAGAAAGCCCTGAGCCAGCACATGTGGGGTTTCAATGTGCCTCAGGCCTCTGGGCAGGATCTTTGCTGTCTAGTAACTCTGTCTTCTGCCTTTTTTGTTTTTCTTTTTCTTTCTCATCTTTCTGTGACAGAATTCCCAGGATGAGGTTCTGAAGGTTCATTGCGGTTCCAGCAACTGCCCCCCTGACCACCCACAGTCTTGCTCAAAGACTGTGCCCCTGTTAGGGATTACTAAGTACGATGTGTGATTTTGGGGATGCAGCAAATCAGGTTTTGTCTGTTAGCCCCCCAAATAAAACAGAAAAGGTAATAAAGAAAATCATGAAGGAACTTTAATCAGTGTGGCTACACCTGGAAGACAAGGACTCACTGCCTTAACCATGACTCCCTGAGGCTGACGATGATTTTGAGGTAGAAAGGTAATGAGGGCAAGGGTTGGTGGTTTGCTTAGCTGGAGGCTTTGAACATCTGCAGAGTGGGTGACCTTGATTAGCTGTAGTCAAGTCCATTGATATCTCAGGATTGGTCAGAAGGGGACTTGTCAGTGATAAGAAACATGCTGTTGCATGGCGGTAGCTTTGATTCATCACAAGATGTTTACCAATTGGACCCCATTATTCCTGAAATACAATACAAGGTGATTCAGAGCAAAGAGGATGGATAGAAAACGGAGGTAGAGACGCCAAACCCTTAATCCTGTCTTTGTCAACCGTTGGGCATTTACTGACAAAAGTAAAGAATTTAAGAGCTAATTACACTCCCAGCACCTGATATTTAGGGTATTTTAGTCCATAGCCTGTGTAACCAAAGGGCATCACATGATGATCCTCCCGCTTCCTTCCCCAGTGTTACCCACATTGTAAGGGACATTCTGTTGTCTGAATGTGAATCCCAAGCTGTGTTTCTCCTCCTCCTCTTTTCTAGATACACTGAATTAGTCACACAGTCTGTTCAATTTGACCTAAAATGTCCCTCTGCAGTCTACCCCTTTGAGGCCGTAGGTCAAATTCTCCTAATTTAGAGTGCAGTAACAATTCTACTGATTACCATGTCCAGTTTACCCTCTTATAGTCCATAGAGTTAATGCCTAAACTACACATCACTTTCCTCCCAAAAATTCTTTTGCTGCCACTGCACCTGACTGAACATCAGGGTTGAGGCAGTTATGCATGTCAGTATACTTCTCAGTGTCTATATGTTCCTCTATGCTTCCTTGTGCCTGGTGAAATGTGCCCATGGTATCTGGGCATGGTGTATGCTTGGGCCTGGATCTCAGCATTCAAGTATCTAAGTCCACACTGTTGAATGCTGCTTTTGTTTCTGTGCATCTGTAAATGGGTGCTTTAGATTTGTGTGTGCTGAGGTATATTCATCTGGCTGTTTGCATGTGAGTTTCTGTGTATGCCTGTGTGTGCATTGGTGTGCCCATATGAAATCCCATGTATATATATGTATATATATCCTTTGTTGTTTCTCTGAGCCCATCTCCCTGGGAGGGTGAGTGATTGCTGTTGATGGAGCATGTTCCAATAACGAACAGTGTGAAAGAAATCATTTTGTACTCCCCATAGAGTAGACCAAGTACTCTGTTCTTTGTGAGTGAGTGGTTGCTGAGTTACTGAAAGTCAGCCCTTTTCCTGTCCTGTTATGATGCATCGACTGTTTGCTGGCTGTTTTTAACTCAAGCAAGCTTCCCTTCCTTTCTGGGGCTCTTGTGAGCTGGGCAGGACCTCATCTTTCTCTGAGATTTACTGTGTCTGAGAGAGTTTGCCTGGGGCAGTCCACGTGAGGAGGACAGAGTGTACCCAGGTTCTCAGAGGGGAGATGAGGCACCATGTAGGATCTGGGGCAGGGAGCAACTCTTTTTATTGCTGTGGCTCTTCTGGCTTTAGGGCCATCTGTAACAGAATGGAAAGCTTTATAGGAAAGTGCTATTTGAAAAGAACTGGCTGAGAGAAAGTGGGGAGTGAGCAAGTTCAAGCGAAATAAGTCTGGACTCAGAGGAATCCAAGAGTTAAAAGCACCAGGGCAGGGGCTGGAGAGATGGCTCAGGAGTACAGTGCTTGCCTGGCATATGCTAGGACCTGGGTTCAATCCCTAGTGCTGCATACACAATAAATAAAGGAAAAAGAAAAACCAGACTGGAAAAAAAGCAATTACCTCTAAAAACAGAAAGAAAGAAAGAAAGAAAGAAAGAAAGAAAGAAAGAAAGAAAGAAAAAAAAAAGCATCAGGCAAACAGAATCTGAATTTCAGGCCAATATTTGCCCTCAGAGCCTCTTTGTCCTGTCCTGGATTCATCCTCAGGGGAGAGGAATAAAGCCTGTTCTCTAGCCCTGATCTTTCCTTCTGTTTCACCACCTTATTACCTGTGGACCTCCTTCATGGCCATTGACAGCCAAGCATCTCACTATCATGCTTGTAAGGATGCTAGGTAAACCCTAAACAAAGAAAGTTATTAACTTGTCAGACAACATAGCCCCAGGCATGGCTTGACCCACCTCGGCGTTTTGAGTGAAGTCCTAGAGAGACAGCCTGTTGCTCTCCATAAGACAGAATTCCAGCCACCAAGCAGCCACCATAATGCTAGTCTCCTGACTCCCCATTGACTGTCCTTTCCATGACACAAAGGTTATTTGGGATGACTTTGGGTGCCAGATGACTTATTTAAAACTAGAAAATACTCCCGCTTATGGGACCTTAAAAGTGAAGTGGAAACTCAGGTAACGAGAGTGAGGAAAAGAGCTTGCGACAGTGGAATAGAGGACTTTCATCTGGAAGGAATGTTCCTGCCTTTGAAGAGGCAGTTGTAGGAAGGTTTGATGTAGGCCAGATGTGGAGAGTTCTGAGAATAAGTGGCATAGTGGCCAACTTAGACAGTCAGTTCAGTTCAGTTCAACCATCATTTGCGGAAGACCCTTCACAGGCCAGGGGCTAAGAAGGTGCCAGGCACACAGAGAAGGTGAAGACATGGCCATGCCTTCAAGGAGCTCAAAGGCTGGTGGGGGACCCAGAAAGCAAAAAGTTGCCCCTAGCACCCTAGCAAAAAGTGCTTTAAAAGCCAAATGTCTGGGTTCAGGATGTAGCTTAGGAGTAGAGCACTTGCTTAACATGTGCAAGGCCCTGGATTCAATTCCCAGAACTACCAGGAAAACAAATTCCCCAAAACTTAGATGTCAGTATGTGGGGGTTGCTAAGGGAACAGAAACGGAGATGTATTCCATCTGCTAGGGCTCAGAGAATGCACAGATGCAAATACAATGCACGGAGTGTGGGGAACTACATAACTTCAGTCTAGATAGAAATTAACATGCAAGATGGAAGGTGGGAAAAGGATAATATGGTAGTTTTCTGAAAAACAAAACATGGGTCCTCTGAGACTATGATAAAATGCTAAAAAATGGGAATCCATCCAAAATTTTAAGCAGAGTGGTAAAAGAATCAGATTTGTATTTGGTAACCCTCTCTGGTACCATATGCAGAGAAGGGTATAGATGAGCCAGATCAAAGGTAGATATTCATGAGGAGTTGGTGGCAATCCTCAGGTAAGAGAGGAGAGCTGGAACTAGGGCAACAGAGAAGGAGAAGAAGAGATGGATTTGACAGTATTTAAGAGCTGAAAGAAAAAATGGTGATAGTTTGGCTGCAGTGGGGGAGGAGTAACAATTTAGTCTCGTGTTTTGGTGGCTGTGTGGAAAATGATATCACCCATCCAGGGAAGGAGCATTGAGGAATCCAAGGCCTGGGGACATGTGAGGAGAGACAGTAAGGACTAGACATGTGTTTGAGGACCCTTGGTATATCCAGGTGAAGATTACAAACAACCAATGAGACCAGAAACTTAGGAGAGAAGCCAAAACTAAAGATTTAGAACACACAGCCAAGCAGGAGGAAAAGTTACCCAGAAAGGGTGTGTAGTGTATGTGTAGGAAGAACAGCAGGTAAGAAAGAAAACTCAAGGATCCTCAACCTGCAAGGTGCAGTTAGAGAAAGAGGTTTTCATAAACAGAGTAGAGGAGTAACAGAGATGGACCAGGACAATCTGGCAAGAGTGTTGCTGTAGAGGCTAAAGCACTGGCCAAGGCAGGCGGAAAGGAGATATTGGAGCTAAAGGGAATAGCCATTCCTGCCAGGTGTACAGGGAGTTGAAGTAAGAGAGTGTCTGACCTAAAGGAAATGGTGGGGATAGAAGTCTGGTTGGGAGAGACTGGCGGATGGATGGGAGTTATGGTGTGCAGACTGGGTTAGACTGTACTTCAAGAGGTTCTGATAAAAAAGGAGAGAAATGTTACTATAAAGGGCAGAGTAAAAATGAGGGTATTTTCTTGGAGGAAGTAGGAGAAGAACATGTCTATCTATAAAATAATCCTACAACTTCTATTCCCACCACTCCATCTAGGTAGACAGAGCAGCTGAAGGTTTGGGAAGGGTAGCTGATGGAGGGATGACCTAGAAAATTCAGAGGCTGGTTGGATAGAGGGGGCCTTTGGCCATGGACAGGAAAAGGCTAGAGAAAAGGAGCCAGTTCTATGTGTGGATCAAAGTCAATTGTCAGGCTACAGGGGGTAAAAGTTGAGAAAAATGATGCCTGTGATCTCCATTTTTGTTAATGAAACAGGAGATGAAGTTTTATGCTGGGCACATTTAAGGTTTGGGTAAGCAGACCTGATATGAGTTAGGAAGATGTATTTTGAAAATTAGGGAAAATGAATGTGAGTGCTAACGGTTGACAAGGCATGGCCAGCAGAGCTAAGGATTCAATGAGAATCCTCTTGTTTAATTGGAAGTGATGGAACTGTCTCAATGCTGCAAGGTCTCCTTTATCAGCATTTAAGTTCCCTTATATATGGTCCTAGTATGTGGACTGTAACATTGAACAAGCATTGGGATTTTGATGGACAAAGGTAGGGGAATGATAGCAATAGTAATATCCAAAGCTTACTGAGTACATTCTATGTACCAGTCATACAGATCTAAGTTCTTTATTATATTACTTTGCTTGAGATGCTTAACTACTATAGGAGTTTGGAATTAATATTAGATTCATTTAACAAATGAGGTAACTATGTTCCAGGTAAGTAAAATTCATTCAGAGACTCATATGTCTAATGTGTTAGAGATAGGATTGAAACCTAGGTAGTTCCTCTATTTCTAGAGGAATGAAATGATTCAGGGAGTCAATGAAGAGATTATGCTGCATGTAGAAGAAAACAGGGCTGGGAGTTTGCCAGTAGACCAGAAGAAAATTGAAATTGTAAGGGACTCATGTGTTCCTGAAATCAAACACTTCCATGGATAGAGAAGTAAAGACTGGAAAAGCAATTGGTTGCCAACATCAGATACCAGTTGCTGGAGTTGAGGAGGTCAAGGAACATAATGAGAGTGTGCTGGATTGAGTGAGGAAGTTAAAATGTCTCAAGATGTTGGAGCTGAGAGGCAATAAATTAAGATCTGGCATGGCAGGACATGAGATTAACTATGCTCAATACTTGAATTACAGATTGGAGTTTGGTTTTCAACCCTTCTGATATTTCTGCTTCCTAGAAACCCATTCCATATGGTTCAGGTCTTCCAAAAGTGCCTTTTTCAGGTGTATCTTCTTCCCAGGAGACTAGATGGGTATTCCATGTGAGGATCCCAGTTGCTGTCTTCTTCTAAAGAAGAGGGGGTGTTCCAACAAGTTTAGCATCTCCTTTTCCGAGTTATGGCACTGGGGGAAGCCATAGACCCACATGAGAAAAAGGTGACCCCTGTTCTGTGTTATTTGGTTTTGTAGATGTACTTTCAAGAGGGGGGTCGGAGAAATTTGTTGATGATAGCTTTCTAAGCGGTGAAATTAGTGTCCAAGCCTGTAAGAATCAGCTTTCTATTCTTTAGACAGAGAAAGGCCCTGGGTTGCTCTAAGGGGGAATTGGTGTGCAAGATCTGGAAATCTGTGTTTGACCAAGGGACTCCCTGAGGTACAGAGGGAAGTTCTACGGGGAAAGGAAAGGAGCTGAGATTGGGAGATCCTCAGGGGGAAGGTTACCAAACCCACACCTGGCCTGGCCAAAGAAATGGCCTAGAAATAGAAGTAGAAATGACTTAGGGAATTCTCTGACAGTTCCTCTATCTCTGAGGGAAAAGCTTAGATTATTTCTATAACTTGTATAGAGCCACTGCTCCGGAGATTTAGTCCCTAAGGCAGTGCTGTGTTTAAAAGGACACAGTGTATACAACCCCAAGTAATTTCAAACTGATTTATGTTCTGTGGGTGTACCTCTGTAGGCCAATGAAAGGAAAGCATGGCCTTTGTATGGCTTTTTATATTGTCCTTTTCTCCTTTCTCTCATTGTCTCCTCACTGCAGCTACTCTCCAGAATTTGGCTCTCAAAGCCCCCTGAATGAAGCCTTGGATGCTCACTTCCTGGGATTATTCTCAGTCTCAATTCCTTTCCTCTGCATTCTGTCCCTGTAGCAGCAAGGACAGCCATATCCAGGGCAATAAGCTGAAGAAGCTGCATCAGGTCAGGCTGGAAAGCTGCTAAGTGAGCATGGGCTGGGGTGGGCCAAGCTGGGAACACAGTGGCGCCAATATCTTTATTGCCTCACTTTTGCCAGTCTCATGGGCTCCGCAAAGAGACATTCCATCACCCAGTGAAGCCCTGTGGATTCCTGCTGCCCATATTCCTCTGCTTCTCCTTCCCGTGTGGCCTTCTTTGACTGTCAGCAGGTGTTAGCACTTAGGGAGCCTCCAGGTGCCCTAGCTGAGTTTATTCCAACCTCAGGTACAAGGGAATTCATAATCCTGAGATGAAGCTTTTTTTTTGTTTTTCTTAGAGTGAAGGGACAGTGAGTGAGAGAGAGAGAGAGAGAGAGAGAGAGAAGCAATGAGAAGCAATTTTTATTTAGTTTTTCTTGTGGCTTTCATTCCTCAGACACTTCATTGTGTACGTGGGTGCTGGGGTTTGAACTCATGTACTCGTGCATGACAGGCAAGCGCCGTAACCGCTGAGCCACCGCTCCAGCCTGAGATGAAGCTTTTAATTTCTGTCCCCCTCCAAGACTTCTTTAGTGAGAGGAGAAATAGGAATCCTGAGAACAAGCAACTACCTGACCCTCTGGTTGCCATAACCACAGCAAGTGTGGAAATCTGTCCCTCTCCCCCCAGAATCATTTCACACTCGCTCTGTGACATGCCGCGTGGAAGCACCCAGTGCCTTCAGGATTTCAGTTTCTGACCTATCTTCTAACTTGGAAGGATGGTATAGGCCGAGTCTTCAACTAGTGTTGGCCAAAGACCAGCTTGTCTTCTGCTAGAACCATGCCTGTCTGAGCTCCTTGCCTGTGGTGTGAACTGAAATTCTCTCTCTCTTTTTTTAAAGTATTTTATTTATTTTTAGTGGTGGGGGGAGTGACATTTTGGTACACTTTGGTACATGTACTCATGGTGTAATGACCAACTCAGGATTATGCTTATTGTGCACGTGTGCGTGTGCAAGCATGTTGGGGATTGAATCCAGGACATTGAGCATGCTAGGCAAGCAAATGGTCTACCATGGAGCCACATCTCCACCCTCACTCAGGATACTTTGCTTATCCATCACCTCAAACATTTCTTTGTGATGAGATCATTCAAACGCCTCTCTTCTAACTATTTTTATTTTTGTGATTCAATATTATTACCTATAATCACAATAGTAATCACAACTTATTCCATGTATATGACTGTGTTCCTATTAAGTAACCTCTCCCCATACTGGCCTCTTCCCTACTCCTCCCAGACTCTGGTAACCTCTGTTTTACTCTTTACTTCCATGAGCTCAGATATTTAGATGCCACGTACGAGTGAAATCAGGCAGTGCTTGTCTTTCTGAGCCTGGCTTATTTGAATTAGCATTATGATCTCCAGGTCCCTTCATGTTGCTGCAGATTTTATTCATTTTTATTGCTGAATAATGTTCCATTGTCACATTTTTAATCCATTCATCTTTTGATGACTTCTTTAGATTGCATGATTTGAGTCCTTTGTTCTGAGCTGACATTTTCTGAAGCAGATTCGCTCCCTCCTCCATTCCTCTGCCCTGCTTTGACTTGCCAATAGTGAGAATGGAACGGTTCCTGGCAATCAAGTCCCGCATTGTTTAATAATTTTGAACTCATTTATCAACTTCCTCAAATACTTCCTTCTCCATACCCTCAATGTGGTTAGATGTTTCTGATCTTTTAAGACTTATTTTCTGGCTTCTAGTGATTGGCATTTTTCAGAATAAAGAGACAAACACTGTTCACTGAGTATCTACTAGGCATTAACTCTTTGTCTCTCAGCTTTAAGTCCATTTTCTACCCATCCATGTTTCACAATGTTGGACGCGGGACACTACAAGCCTCATTCTTGCTCTGCCAGCTGTCTTGTTATGTTAGGCTTTGCCAGTAGGGGTCACTGGAAGGTGATGTAGGGCTGGAAGAGGGTGGACAATCATATTTCTTGCCCCAGAAATTCCTCTTCACCTTGGGCAGAGGCAGTTCCTTCAAGGAGCAGCTGAAACCAGTCAGCAGTTTTTCCAACTCTGGTGGGATAGGACTCACTGTTTCTCATACCACCAAGACCCAGCACTAGCTGGTGCTCTCCACTCCAAAGTCTAAGTTCCAATTCAAGGAGCTTCTCTACATTTCTGTTTTAATAGTTTCAACCTCTTCCCTTTGTTTTTCTTGCCCCAGCAATGGTAGCGGTTCCTGTAGTTTCTCCCTCTGCCATACCTTGGTGTATCACTTTTACCCTTTCAGTTAACTAGCAAATTAGTAAATGCTTTTATATCTGGTTAACAATTCTTCAATTTTTTTCTTTGTTTCTTTCTTTCTTTTTTTTTTTTTGGTACCAGGGATTGAACCCAGGGGCACCTAACCGAGCAACATCACCAGCCCTTTTTAATTTTTGAGACAGGGTCTCACTAAGTTGCTTAGGGCCTTGCTAGGTTGCTGAGGCTGGCTTTGACTTTGTGATCCTCTTTCTTTAGCTTCTCAAGCCACTGGGATTACAGGTGTGCACCACCATACCCAGCCAACAATTCTTTATATTATACTATCTCTGTTCATGTAACCTGTGTGGCTTTTGTCCCCCAATGGACACTTTACAGATATGTTTGGTTTATAGGCTTCTGGCCCTGTCTACCCAGAACTTGCAGTCTTTATGGCCTGTATCTTAGTGCCAGGCCACACCAGTCCTGCTGAGGGTGTCAGGTTGCTGTTTCTGTGTCACTTCATCCATATAGTGCTTCTTTGGCACATTCTAATATGACTCTAGATCTTCTACAAGCCCTGGTATACTCTTTCTTATTTGCTTTTTTAAATTTCATGCTAAAATTTTCATAGTGTATTTCAGGGCCACAAACCCAGGGAATGGCTTTATGAGGTCAGAATTCTTTTGCTATTGCCTAACTCACAGCAGCCCAAAGAGAACCCTGAGTTTTAAAGAATCTGGCTGTCTGTGGAGCTGATAATTGAAACAGTCCTTTAGAGTTCCTCTACTTAGTGATCTTACATAAATTCATGTCTAGTTCAGGATGCAATTAGAGAAATATGAATAGGTGGGAGTCTATTTTCCATGGAATTGGATGTCTGGGATAGGAGTCTAGGTGTGGGGTGCCCTCTGCATGGTGACACCTGTACCATGAAACCTTAGCTTCCTGCTCTGCTCTTCTTGGCCCACGGCTTTCATTCTCATGGTCACTACTCGGTAGTAAAGCAGTGGCTGCTCCATGTCCAGCCTTCTGTTCATGTCCAAAAGAGGAAGGAGAAGTAAGCAACTATGGGGCAAGGTATGGCTATGAATAGGAAATAGTACTTTCCAGGATATTCCAGCAGAATCATGTCATGTGGGCACCCTTGACTACAAGAAGATTGGAATGTGTAATTGTCCAGTTGTACATTGCTGCCCCCACCCCCACCAGTGATTCTGGTGTAAGAAAGAAGGGGTAATGGAGATTGGCTGGGAGAATCACAACATCTGTCAACACGTGAATCTGGTGCTCCTAGTCAAACGTATTGGCCTGAACACTTTTGTCACACCAAATTTTACTTCTACCCTCAAGGAGATCACTGTCCCCAGTGTTCTTCTGAGTGTGGAGGGTTTTCCAGGAGCCCTCGTGCCTGATGCTGGGCCACCATTTCTTCAGATCTTTACTACTCTGAATGCAGCTTTTGTGCAGTCTGGAGAAAATGAGCTTGGAGTTTGATATTCTTAATCTGAAGTCCAGCTCTGCACAGTGTCTCCACTTTGACGTCTTAGCATGGGGCCCCCTCTCATCACTGCCTCCTAGTTAGATACCTTGGTTCTCATGCCAGTCTTTCTTATTGTCCTCCTGGTCACCCCACATGCACCTTGTGGTTGACTTCCTCCACTTCCCTTTATTTTTATTTTATAGTAGCCTAAGGACTTTGGGCAAGTAGGACAGTTGTTGGAGGGTAATGAATGGAGAGGGAAAAGAGACTGAATCTTCAGCAAACTCTGGGAGGAGGAAAACTGTAAATGCTTATGAGATAATGGTTACAACCTCATCCTGCTTGTTTTGCACAAGGAGCCTCAGTGAAGTGGTGACAAAAGGGACAGTAGTCTCTCAGGGAAGGGATGGCAGGACTAGAAGTCACTGAAGAGGTCATTTCCACTCTTTTGTGGAGATGACTATATGGAAGCTTGGGGACTAAATTATCAAGACCTCTGTGGGCCCCAGAATAGCAAGACTCAGCTGCCCTGCTCACCAAGGCTATCACCTCTCTGTGGAGTCATGGTGGCAGGGATGAGGTAGAATAATTTTCTTGTGGCTTTTTTTTAAGTCTCTCCTGCTATTCGTCCATTTCTTCCTTTCTTGCTGCTCTTTGGGGAGGTTCTTTCCCCACTGGCCTACCTGCCCCCAGAGCACCTGCTTTACGCTTTGGACATTTGCCAACAGAGGGCTGGTGGACACTTCTGGTTTCCTCATAAGACCTTAATAAGATCTGTAAACATCCACCCCTGTGACTATCACTCTTGGAAACTTCCTGCTTAAGTGAAATCTAAATAGTCTTTAATTATATATCACCTCTCAAGGACCATTTAAAGTACCAAACCAGTATTTACAAATGGATTTGAAATTTTCTCAGTAAAGGGAATTAATTCTATCTGTTACTTCTCAGTGCCTAGAAAAGCAAACAAAAGAGAAAGAAAGCTGATTATTTGTTCAATGATACAGGCAATGGGGCCTCTGGCTCAGATCAGCCAGCTGGAATTTTATCTGGATGGAAACACAAACTTTGGATGTTTTTGATTGGAGGGAAAAAGAATTACTTCAGAAGGAATTGTTCCTCCCAGAGTTTACCTGGTTCAAAGAAGCCATGAGGTGACAGTAGGAGTGTCAGCACTGAGCTTCCTCCTGCAGAGGGTGCTCATCATGGGGAACCTCTTCGTGGGAGTTGGGCAGCGCTGCCTCTGTGCCAGGCCAGTATCTGCTCCTCTTGAAGTGGGGACTGTTCTTAGTCGTGAGGTTATAACCTAAATGTCCTGAATCTTGGGGTCAGAGTGACCGCTACCCGATAATGTGAGTTTAACCCATGTAGCTGAATAATACCTCAGGTTTCCATTGTTCAGGTGTGCTGTCTTAAGACTTAAAACTGTGTCCTGAATTTTAAACATTTTTGTCTGGATTCCTGATGCTATCTCTAGCCCTTGATATCTTTTATCCAGCCCTTCAGAGCACTGTGAGCCACATCTGTGATTTGAAATTTTCTAGCAGCCACATTAAAAAGTAAAAGGAGAAAGGTAAAATTAATTTTAATGACACGTTTTATTTAACCTAATATACAGAAATATTGTCATTCAACATGTAACAGGAAAAATTATTAACGAGTGTTTTATCAGTTTTCTAGAGAGACAGAACCAATTTGTGTGTGTGTGTGTGTGTGTGTGTGTGTGTCTGTGTACATGTGCGCACATGCATGTGTGTGTGTGGAGAGACAGAAGGAATATTCATTTATTTATTAGGGGAATTGATTCACTCAATATCACTCAAGGCTGAGAAACCCCATAGTAGTCTACGTGCAAGCTAAAGGACCACAGAAGCCAGCAGCGTGGCTTGGTCCATGGCAAAGGCTTTAAAATTAGGTAGCTGGTAGCATGGCTTAGTCTAAGTATGATGGCCCTAGAATCATGGAAGTCAGTAATGTGACTCAGTCCAAGTTCAAAGGCTTCAGAATCCAGCAAAGCCAATGGCATAACTCTCAGTCTGAAGACAAATACCTGACAGTGCAGCCCCCACCCTCTGGGTGTGAGGTCAAGAGTCAAAAAGCCAGAGCATTGCAGCTGGAGTGGTGGCTCAGTGGTTTTGGTGCTTGTCTGTCATGCACAGGGATGTGGGTTCAAACCCCAGCACTACACACACAATGAAATATTGGAGCAACGAAGGCCAACAAAAAACTAAATAAACTAAATAAAATTGAGTCTTTCTCTCTCTCACTGTCTTTCTCTCTTAAAACAAAACAAAACAAAACAAAAAGAACCCCTCAAAAGCCTGAGAATATGGAGTTCTGACCTCTTCTTCTCCCCAGGGATGGAATATGAAGGGCATTCTAGTTTTCAAAGAAAGAGCAAGATTTTGTCCTTCCACCATCTGGACTCTCAGCT
The DNA here is from genome assembly GCA_004027875.1 of Aplodontia rufa. Classification (NCBI taxonomy): domain Eukaryota; kingdom Metazoa; phylum Chordata; class Mammalia; order Rodentia; family Aplodontiidae; genus Aplodontia; species Aplodontia rufa. The sequence goes on from PVKS010002276.1 coordinate 81,961, forward strand.
GATTGAATGGTGTCCACCACAGGGAGGGTGAATCTTCCACACTCAGTCAGCACTGACTCTTTACCTGATGTCCTCTGGCAACACTCTCATAGACACACTGGGATAGCCCAGTTGTTCTAATCAGATATCATAATGCCTGGCTTTCCTTTTCAGAAGAGACACTGGCTCAGTGCCTGCCAAAACATTGAGAATAATTAATGCAATATTTGAGAATAAATAATGCTTTACCAGCTATTTGAGTATCTCTTAATTGTGTTAACAATCAAAATCAACCATCAGAATGAGATATTTTACTTTTTTGTTGTTGTTCAACACTAATTCTTTGGACTCTGGCATTTTGCTATTTATTTCTCAATTTAGACTAACCATGTGGCTAATTAAGCACATGGCTTCTTTATTGACTGGCAGAGCTGGGGAGGCTGCCTTCTCTAGGACCTCAGAAACCTGGTTATTGTCCTGATTGTTCCTGTGACAGTTAATTTTATGTGTCCACTTGATTAGGTCACACATTGCCAACATATTTGGTCAAACATTTCTGAGTGTTTCTGTGAGGCATTTCTGAGTGAGATTATCATCTGAATTGATAAACTGATTAAAACTGATGTTCTTAATGTGTGTGGGTATCAAAGGTCTCAAAAGGCTGAGTAAGAAAGAATTCGCTACCTGTCTGTCTTCAAGATAGGATGTGCATCTTCTCCTGTTTCAGACTTGGACTGACACTGGAAATTATGCCATAATCCCTGTTGGCTCTTAGGCCTTTGGACTCAAACTAGAGCTATGCCTTTGGCTCTTCTGCTGCGTACCCAGCTTACAGACGGCACATCTTGGGACTTCTCAGCCTGTATAATTATTTGAGCCAATTATTTATAGTGCATATATATAAACAGACATGTATATGTATACTCAAATATAGGGGTGATTGTGTGTATACCTGGTTTTGGTTCTACTTCTCTGGAGAACCTACACTAATGCCATTCGTCATAGACAGAGTATGTGGAAGCAATATGCTGATGACTTGTCTTGAAGGTCCAGTTGGTGGATTCTGTCTTCCTACATAAAGGTACATCAGGGATAGTGTTATGAGATATGTTGGGTCAGGATCTAGGGAGAAATGGTGATCCAAGTAAGAAGGTGGCATCAAAAAGCCACCAACAAAAGATATAATCTAAGAATGGAGTCAGAAATCCTGAAAATCGGAAATCTGAGGGGCCATGCTAGAACTGAGCTTGAAAAGTGAGAGGAAGATATCTACCTTGTGGAGATGGAGAAAGTTAATTTCTGTGACTTTGACTGAGCTTGGTAGTTCTCCTAATCAAGGGAAGATGCCCTGTCTGGGAAGTGTTAGGACATCACTCCCTTCCAGGGTGCTTTTGATAGTAGGGCCATCCTTCCACATTTAGCTCCTGGATGACTTCTGCCTGCCTCTCACCTCCAGCCTCGCCTTGTCCTCCAGAGCTCTTTACCTGAGACAAAATTGATTATGGCAGTCAAACTGTGTCTTTATAACACGTCTCTCTGTGGTGTGATGTCCAAGTTTTCAGCAGTGTATTCTTATACTTTTTTCTGCTTACCTTCTCAGCCACCCCTGCCCATTTCTATCCTCTTATACACAAGGTATGTTATGCTTTCTGTACCATACTGCTTTCTCATTCTCAGCCTTGCCTCAGCATATGGCTTTCTCCTGGCCTTACCATTCTTCCACTGGATTCTTCTATTTCTCTTCCAAATACAGAGTGTAGCATCACTTCCTCCAAGAATCTTCCCTGCTATTCATTCTTATCTTCATTTCAAGTTGGGTTCAATGGTGGTATCTTGTATTCTCAAAAGCATTCTCAACATCTCTATCATAGTAGCTATCTTAGTACATATTAACAAGTTATTTATGTGTTTGCCTTGCTACAAGATTATAAGCTTCCTGATGGCATTTCTATATTCTCAGGCCATGGCACTGAGTTGGCCCACAATAGACTTCAGAAAGGTTTATTCAATGATCAATTCATGAGTCTTCCCAGATTCTGTGAAGACTATCATTGGGAACTGGGGACCTGTCTACTCCGCACTTTCTGTCTGGTGCAAGTTGTGATTCCCTAGCTGTTTCATGGCAAAGTCAACTTAGACTAGGACCCATACTTTTGGGAAAGTAGCTTGTCAGTATGTATACAGAAAAAGGCTGCATACCCAAAGATGTTCATTATAGAATGGCCTTAGATAGAAAAGCAGAAGAAACAATTAAATTACAATGAATAAGTAAATTATAGCATGCCAGCAAGTTGAAATTTAAGCAGTCTTAAAAGCCATGATTATAAAGACAGTGAAACAGTCTGAAAGAGGAAAAACAGAGCACTTTTTTGTGCACTTCAAAGAGAAAGTCCAGCCCATCAAACAACCTTCCTTTGTTCATTCATTCATTAATCCAACAAATATTTATTGAATATTCTCAATGTATAAGGCCCTGTTCATCACCAAGAAGTTTAGATTTTAATAAAGATTTTCAGGATAAATGGAAAGGCTACATCACTCATCACAAAATACTTCATTTAGTAACATCTTCATTCACTATTTCTCCCCTTAATGTGTTATGCTTAAATGCTTCTAAAATCTTCTCTTCCCTTGTTAGGCTAGGTTCAATATGTTAGTCAGTTTAACATTACTGTGACAAAATACCTGAGATAACCAACTTCAATGGGGAAAGGTTTGTTTTGGCTCTTGGTTTCAGCTGATGTTTGCTTTGCTCTGATCATTTGGGGCTGCTTTGGCATAATACACCATGGCAGGAGTGCATGGTGAAAGTGGCCTGTTCACCTCATGGTAGCCAAGAAGCAAAGAGAAAGAAGAAAGGGTGGAGTCTCAACATCACCTGTAGGTGCATGGCCCAGATGACCTTTTCACTTCCTCTCACAAAGCCACTAAGCCCTACTTCCTAAAGGTTCTGCTACCTCCCAATAGTATCACAGACTGGAGACGAAGCCTTCAACATGTGGGCCTTTAGGGGACATTTGAAATTCCCAAAAGTACTTACCTTATTCCCCTTTCAATTCCCCATCTACTTATCTCTCTTCTTGTCTTAAGGGAGAATTTGAGCAATTTAACTATGATTTTCTGAATTTCTACAAACTTGCATCTTCATACCCCTCAGTAAAAATGTCTTTAGAATTTATTTTTAATTTTTTTTTCAGCCCTGGAGATTGAACCCAGGGATGCTATACCACTGAGCTGCACACATCCTCAGTCCATTTCATTTTTTATTTTAAATATAAATATCTGGCTAAGTTGCTCAGAGTGACCTCAAACTTACCATCCTCCTTAGCCTCCTAAGTCCCTGGGATTAGAGGTGTGCACCACTGTACCCAACTGTAATTTATTTATTTTTTAGAAGACAGTGGATGGATTGTAAATGATAAATATATTTCCTTGCCACAGTGCTTGCTGTGCACTGGGGACCAGACACCTCATTGGAGGTGTTGGTCACCCTGGATCTTGGTCCACTCTAAAGTCACTGTGGTTCTGTGGGCACAACAATCCTGGGAGCCTGTGCAGTTGCCCCTTGGGGACATTATCAGGGATCTTTTGGAGAATTTTATGGCCAACAACTTTTGCTGTGGCTATTCTCTCCCTATCAATGCAGGGAGGAAGTAGCTGGAAGAGAAGAGAGGGCGAGTCAGCTGGCCTAGTTCTAGGTACAGCCCAATGGTATTTGAATAATTCATATATTTAAAATAACAAAATAAATATTTTATGGGTCTTTAAATTTCAGCAACCAGCTTCACCCTTGAAACATACAGATTAAAAGCTAGACTTTAGTCACAAAACCACTGCATAGTAAAATGTTGCTATTAGTGGATGCACATAATTCAGAGCCAAAGGAATTTCACACTCGGGGGCCTTAGAAATCAAGCTTGAAGGGCTGGCTCCTCAGGGATACGGAACAGGAGGGGGCCTCTTTGCTCTCACAAGGCTCCTGTGCCCTCTGAACAATCTCTTGATTGGAACCGGGTGGGGTCCTTATTCCTGCACACCATTGTCTCTGTGAGGGAAAATCACAGCTAACTCCCAGACCATCCTGGGTACATCTGAGAAACCTTGTTAATAAAGTTTGGTGGGAGGATAGGTAGTTAGAAAGCAGAACAATAAGGTTGGTGGGAGTTGCATAATTTTTCTTTTTGTCTCTACTTCCCAGGAGGATTTCAAAGATGATGTAAAGTAAGTACATGGTGTGCAGCAATGTGACTAGAATATTTCCTCAAAAGGGCTGCTTATTCTCATTCTCTCTGCTTTAAAATATAATGCTTATTGAATTTTTGGTGCAATTATAGAAGTAATGTATGACCATTATATAAAGTTTGGAAAATATGGAAAAGTATAAGCATCCATAATTGATCACAGGATAACAGCCACTGTCATTATTTAGTATGAGAAAGAGGGAGAAAGGCTCATTTCTAATGCTTGAGTCTTTTTCTCTTCTCTTTGTTCTCTAATTCTCTGTCTTTTGGTGCCTTTGCTACCTGGTTTAAAAAGTTTTGAGGCAGGTACTGTCTTCTACAACTTGCACAGTTCCCTCATTTGTATCACAAAGTGTTGATGAGGGTACATTAATTACAAACATTTCTCTTCCTTTATTACATACTAGATAAAACGTATCCAACTCAGGCTTTCTGTGTGATGATCCTGGGGGATTGGTGAAATAGATTGAGGAGTGTTTCTCCAGTTTGGCACAAAGAACATTTCAGGTCAGATAAATCTTTGTTGTGTGAGGGGGGTTTTCCTGTGCATTGTCAGATGTTTTGCAGCATCTCCACTCTCTGCTGGTTAACAGTTGTAATAGTCCAGAATGCCCCAAGACACAGTTGAATGTCCCGTAAGTGGACATGGGAAAATTGAAAACCTAATAATTAGGAATGCCAGAGTTTCTATCCTTTTTTTTTTTTTAAGAGAAAGACACAATGAGAGAGAGGGAGGCGGGAAGAGAGAATCAATTCTATTTAGTTTTTCATGTGGCTTTTGTTTCTCTGACACTTCATTGTGTATGTGGTACTGGGTTTCGAACCTGCATCCTCACTCATGCTAAGCAAGTACTGTAACCCTTGAGCCACCACTCCAGCCCTCCAGCCCCTGAGTTTCTAGATTCTTAATTGGTCATGTTTTAGAACATAAAATGTCAAGAACGTAAACATTTGCTGGGTGCACGCCTGTAATCCCAGCAGTTTGGGAGGCTGAGGCAGGAGAATCACAGGTTCAAAGCCACTTATTGAGCAACTTACTGAGGCCCTAAGCAATTTAGCAAAACTCTGTCTCAAAACTAATAAATTAATTAATTTTAAAAATGCTGGGATGAGGTTCAATGGTTAAGTGCTTCTGGTTTCAATACCTGGTAATGCAAAAAAATTAAAATTAAAAAAAATATTTTAGTGGAATTTCTGAAAATACAAATATCCATGGCTTGTGTTTTAACTTTGCGCGCTCTCTCTCTCTCTCTCTCTAATTAAGGAGTTGGGTTATTGTACAATCATAAATGCATGCACATAAGGTAATAATATGATATGCATTTTATCCTAAACCATAGTTACTCCCACAGGGCCCACATCCCAGTCTCTTGATACCTCTATATTATGTCCCTACAATAGATAGAAATGTTCATATATTTATATCTATCATCTAAATGTCCAGATATCTATCTATCTAAGATTGAGAATTTTCCAGAATTAAATAATTACATAAGTATTATATGACTTTTGGGGGGGTAAAGAGTATGCTACATTGCTGATTGTCTCTCTTTATCTCTCCCTGTCTTCCCTTCCACTCCCCTCCTCCACTATCTCCCCTTCCCCCTATCCCCATATATGTCTATGGTTCCTCTAGATTATGTATTGCTATGCCTTTGGTGGGTCTAATACATGAGTTTGACTACCTTTTACCCAAGTCTGGGTTTAGTTCTTTCTTTCACAAATGAGGGAAAACATTTGACCCTTGACTCTTTGGGTTTGATTAACTTTGCTCAGCATCATTTCTTCCATTGCTACCCATTTACCTTAAAAGTCTGCAATATCATTATTTCTAATAGCTGAGTAGAATTTCACTTTTGGATCCATTCATCTAGGGAAGGGCATCTGGGTTGATTCCATAATTTAACTATTGTAAATTGAGCTGCTATGAAGATAGATTTTACTGTGCCCTATAATGTGCTAATTCTAACTCCTCTGGGAAAATACCCAGAAGAGGGATAGCTGGTTTGCATGGTGGATAGAACTCTAATTTGACAAGATGCATTATGAAGACATGAAAGGTCTACATTTGGAAGCCTTATAAGTCAGGAGTTAGTCTGGGGTAAAGCAACCCCTCCAGGTGTTTCAATCAGAAAGGTTGTTCACAAAGGGAGTTAGGAGTTTGCAGGGCCCCTGGATGAGCTGGACAGGAGAGTGGAGATAAAGGAGGATGATTCTGGTTTTCTGGAAATCTGAAAAGTTGAACTCATAGAGAAGCTTTCTAGGAGATCAGAGTCTGTAGGAGTGCCAGAGGGTTTGCAGCTGCTGATCTCAACTGCTTAGAGCAGAAATGTGAGTCATTGGAAAGAGGAAACCTGAAGAGGGCTGGTGCATCCACATATTTCCCATCTGCTAACACTTGTGAGCCCTTCTGTAGCTACTGTGGAACAAAATTATGACTGTTCCTTCTCTTTTGCCTTCCATATCTCTCCAGTCTAACTCGAGACCTGCCTGCAAGAACATCTTGGAACTGTTGTTTCCAGGGTTTTAGCCTGTGAGCACTTCAAGTAGCTGAGGACAGTAGTATGACTGAGAAAACTGAGAAGATATTGTGCTATGGCAAGGGGTTGTTTATTAAAGTGTCCTTTTTTAAAATATTAGATAGGGGCATAGCCTACTCCAGTGATGCCATCCTGATAAAATAACCATAAGATTCTTTGGTCTAATGGATTGCCACACCTTATACACTGTAAAGAGTCTGTGCAGGCTAAAGCTATGGAATGTGCAGCAGGGATGAAGTTTCCTGGCACCAATAAGACAAACCAACCTGCCCTTTTATAAAAAATATATGAAAAATTAGGATGGTACTGCACTTATAGATTCATATGCTATTTATTTATTTGATTTATCTTTTGTGGCTCCCCCAATATCCATTATTTTTAATGTTAAAGTATTACTTTTATCAGAAATAAGTTTTGAAAACTTCAAAATGCACAACTAACTCCTTTTAGAAAATCCTAAAACATGAGATTCATATAGATACACATATATAGATACATATATCTACATATCCATATATATCACATTATTTTAAAGGGTTTACATTATTTATCAGGTGGATTTAACATTCGTGCATAAATCTTTGCTTCCAGCTTTAGTTAATTCCTTAGGATAGGTTTATAGAAGTGGGTTACTCATCCAAAACTGTGAATTCATTGCTTTACCAAATGTTTGTGGTGATTAACAACCATCAGCAGCATACGAGACTCCCACTTTCTTCCGCTGTGTGAACACTGAGATCAAACTGCTTACCTTAAAACAAAGCAAAACAAAGCGACTTCCTCATTTTGTAGGCTGTTATTATTTTATTATTGAGTGGTTTCTCATTTCTTTGACTTTAATAATGAGATTGAACTATGTGATTTTATTTATATTCTGCAAATCTTAAAAAATATTTCTTGTATAGGTAATGTAAACTTAAGGTACATAATTCAAAATACACAAAATGACATGGTGAAAAATAAAACTGTGCTCTAAACTGCTCTGGCCAGTTACTTCCCATAGCTAAAAATAGTTACCTAGTTTTAGTGTATACTCCAGAGCTGCTGCACATATATGCAAACTAAAATATGTGTGTATATCATGTAAAACATATATAAATTTATCATTTTTACAAAGGATAGAATATTATGTATGCCATTCTAAACTTTAAAAAATCAATGTAAATTATATCTCTCTGTCTATATATGAATATATATATACATATCTATGTATACACACATGTGTGTATATGTGTATATATATATGTATATATATATGTATATATATATATATATTGGTACTGGGGGATTGAACCCAGGGGCACTTAACCACTGAGTCACATCCCCAGTCTTTATTTTTTATTTTGAAACAGCTTTTCACTAAGTTGCTTAGGGTCTTGCTAAGTTGCTGAGGCTAGCTTTGAACTTGCTATCCTCTGGCCTTAGCTTTCTGAGCCACTGGGATCAAAGATGTGAGCCACCACATCCAGTAAGATATTTTTTGTGAGTGTTACATATTTTATTGCATGCACATGCTATGATTTATTTCTTTTTCTTTTTTAAAGAGAGAGGGATAGTGAGAGAGAAAGACAGAATCAACCCCATTTAGTTTTCATGTGACTTTCGTTGCTCCAAAACTTCATTGTATATATGGTGCTGGGGTTTGAACTCACGTCCCTGCGCATGCCAGGCAAGCACCTCAACCACTGAGCCACTGCTCCAGCCCCTATGTGCTATGATTTATTTAAGGAGTTCACTATTGATGGTCATTTGAGGGGTTTTTTTTTTTTTATTACTATCAACCAACTATGCTGTCATCAACAACTTTGCACTTACTGATTTTACAAACATACATGCATTCCTCTAGAGTAGATTCCTAGAATTAGAAATGCTTAAGCATACATGCTGTAGTTTGGATTTGGAGTGTCCCCCCAAAGTCCATGTGTTGAAAGCATGGTCCCCAGCTTGGAACTGTTTGAAAGTGATGGAACATTTAAGAGGTGGAGTCTAATGAGAGATCTTGAGGTCTTGGAGACATATCCTTGAAAGGAATGAGATTCTGGTTTCTTTCTCTCTTTCCCCTTCCTGGCCATGAAGTAAATAGTTGTATTTTACCATGATGTGTCATATCAAGCCCAAAACAACAGTGCCAACCAATCATGGACTAAAATTTCCAAAAGTGTGAGTGAAAATGAAGCTTTTCTCTTTAAAGTTGATTTATCTCAGGTTTTTGTTATAATGACTGAAAGCTGACTAACACAATAGTTGATATATGCTTTAAATTTTAATAGATATATGTATAGTTGTATTTAGCTTAATTGTAAAGTCTCTGGTGGTTATTATTGGAAGGAAAAAAGAACCTACTTCTTCTTTGAGTCATACAGAGATTGCTAGTCTAAGAATTTCTTTGAACAACAATGGCTATAATGATTAATTTTATTTACCAACTTGCCTGGGACATGGAGTGTCCAGATCAAGCATCATTTCTGGATGTGCCTATTGTAATGTTTCTGGAAGAGATTAGCATTTGTATCAGTGGACTCAAGAATGTAGGTTGTTCTCCCCAGTCTGGGTGGGTATCATCCAACCTTTCAAGGGCCTGGATAGAACAAACAGCAGAGACAGAAGGAATTTTTATTTTTATCCTCACTGCTGAATTGGGGCAATTCATCTTATCTTTTCCTATCCTTCAAACTAGAATCAACACCATTGGCTTCAGACTAGTATTAATACCATTGGCGACCCTGATTTTCAGGCCTTTGAAATCACACCATGGGTTCTTCTGGGTTTCTAGCTTGAAGACTGTAGGTGGAGAGATTTCTTGGCTTCCATAATCATACGAGCCAATTGCTCATAATAAATCTCTCTTTATGTATCTCCTATTGGCTTTGTTTCCTTGGAGAACCCTGACCAATACTAACAAGTAATAATAGTGCTAAATGTCTACTAGTCACTGTTCTGAAAACTTTACATTTGAAAAGCTATTTAATTACTATCACAACCACATACATTAGGTATGGTCACTAACATCTCCATTTGAGGAAGCTGAGGCATAAGAATTTACATAAATGCCTAAATAAATACCATGAAGGGCAGTTGATGGGGAGTTGAATCTGAATTTAGGCTGTTTTAACTCCAGAGCTTAAGCTATTTGGCACTCTGCTATACTACCTGTCAGCCTAAGCTAATTCTTATAAGCAGTAGTTCCAATTTTTTGTCTAGATCATTTGGCATTAAAGGAAATGGTCCTTAGATGCATGTGACTTTGTCACATGGTAATTTTTTGGCAGGCCCAAAGGTGCATTATTTTTTAAAACAAAATTTGACTTTGGCCTTTTCCCCATGATATTTTAATTTTCCTAAGCCTTTGAGGCAGACAATCACTTAATAATATAATATATGAATATTTTTATTGATCTTTATGTTATTACTCTTCAATTATTTTTCCATTTTAGTGTGTTGGCTTAGACTTCCAGAAAACTATGATTTAATTTTGATTTTTATCTTTCAGCTTTTAATGGAAATGTATGTGTGCAGTGGTCCCACAGTGTGTACATATATATTCATTGATAGTTCTGGGCAGAAATTTATTAACATACTGAAGGATTCTTCTTCTCTTTATCACTTACTAAGAGCCCTTAATAAGGAATGGATACCTTTGGGGGTCACATATGAATCTTATTGCCTATTATTTTATTAATTGATTGACTATGTTTGATGATTATATACATTTCAGTTATCTATTGCTATGTAATGGAATTTCCCAAAGCAGTGGCTTAAAAAATAACCACCATTTATTTTGCTCTTATAATTTCAAGTTGATCATGTTCAAATAGGTGATTGTAGTTGGGGTGGAGAATGGGAGGCCTGGAGTGGGGGTGGGAAATGAGGGATGGGGTAGGGTTGCACTTTCCACATGGCTCTAAGGTGGACAGGGTCAGACCAATCCATCCAGGGTAGGATGTAAGCTGCAAGTCACCCTGATATTGGTGAAAATCCTTGAGTGATCTTGGGAAAGAAACAGCCTGGCTCCCTGAGATGCAGTGAAGGCCCAAGGGAAACAGCACCCACCACCCAGAGGGAGCGAAAGAAGCCTCAAGACTTGGAACACAGAACTTGTTCAGTAAAAGAGGGGCTAATGTGGAGAAGTCTAAGGGATGAACTGATAGAGCCCACACAAAGGACTTTAGGTGCCTGTGACATCCTTGCTGCTTGATCAGGAAATTTCTGCCTTAGAAAGGAACACACTTGAAAATTCACTCTGAAGTCAGCATTGCATGCACTCCAGAAAGTCAATGTCGGGAAGCAGGATGTTATTTTAAAGAATATTTAGCTGTAAAGAATAAATACATAAATGAATAAACAAAAATCACAGAGATAGGACACTTGCCAGAGGGAGCTTGTGAAAGTCATGTTCCCATCTCCCCTCCAACCTTCAAGGACGAACTTCCAACATGCCAATTCTCAGCTCAAGTGGAAAAGCTAGGGAGTTCATTCCCCAAATTCTTTATCAGTGACCCTAGGCAAATTGTTTAATAAATCTATACCTCAGTTTCCACATTTAAAAGGTGGGACAAAAATACTTATTACTGCTAGGAATATGAGTCTCTACATGTATCTATCTATCTATCTGTCATCTACCAATCATCTTCCGACACTATCAGGCATGATATAAGCACTTTTAATTAATGCTAGTTATTATTACCTTTCTTCCCAGTTCTATGTACAGTCACTAAATCATTCCAAATCTCTCCTTTGAATGTTTCTCATCCATATTTATCATATCTCATCAACCCTATTGCAAATCTACAGGTGCTTTCACAGACCTTTCTCGCTGACTCCAATCTCAGCTTCCTTAGTTTATTCTGCATAACTTACCACACCAACCATTTGAAAGCACAGGTCTTCTCCAGTAATTTCCTTCTTATTTTATGATTTTTTTCAAATTAAAAATCCTCTGCCTGACTTTCATGGTTTTATTTCATTCTTTACTATGGACATATATGCATGTGTGCACACACACACTCACAGCCTTATACATGCCTTCATGCACAGAATTTCATTTGTTTCACGTAAATGGTAATTTACCACGTGTCTTATGGAACATTTCTCTTTTAATTTTCAATGTTTTTATATATTAAACCAGGTTATTCTTTTTAACAGTGTTTTCCTGATCCAGGGCTTTCAGGTTTCTCTCTCTTTTTTTTTTCTTTCTTTCTTTTTTTTTTTTTTTTTTTTTTTTTTTTTTTTTTTTTTTTTTTTTTTTTTTTTTTTTTTTTTTTTTTTTTTTTTTTTGTATTTGCCCCATTCTGCAAGAGGTCTGTCTGTTAAGTAAGAAGGACAAACTTCTTGTCCCTGGAAGGTAGATTTCTGTTTGGCTATATTAGTTATTTTGTGTTCATTCCTGTAGTGGCATCTTGCATAGGTGCTAACAAAAAAAAAAAAAAAATAAGCTAGCTCAGTAGGGGAAAGCATGGAAAGCTATGTGAAAAAGATTACATTCACATGTGGTCAGTTAGTGTCATGAGTGACTAACACTGCAGCAGGCATATTCTGACACATGAGATGGGGAGGACTTCTGGGAATGATTTCTTTGTTCTTAAAATATGCACAGGAAAAGAAAGCTTCCCTCTTCTGTCTCTGAACTTTATCATACCTAGACATAATGCTTAGAGTTGCTGAAGAGGTCAGAGAAGGCTTTGTGAGGACCAAGCCAAGGTACAGAAAAGGCAAAGCTCATGTCTCTGCAGAACAGAGAAGGGGCTGCCGATATTTGGATTGAAGTCTGAGAATATAGTTCCTTCACCTTGAAGGGATTGGAGGGTTTTCTGTCACTTGTAAACATGCGCATCCTACCTGATACAGCTCTTTTTATCATATTTTATTTTATCTGCTTGCAGGTCTCTCCCCAGCCTGAGCCTCTGTGATGAGCTTAGTGACAGATGTCACTGCTACCAAGTGTAGGATATTCTTCTCAGACTTTGACAGTTGGTACCCTGGAATCCCCTGCTACTTGTTTTTGTCATGTCTCTTTTATGTCATTTTTTTTAAGAGAGAGAGAGAGGGAGAGTGACAGAGAGAGAAAGAGAAAATCAACTTTATTTAGATTTTTTCATCTGGTTTTTGTTTTTCTGAAACACAGTTGTGTATGTGGTGCTGGCGTTCAAACCCAGGTCCTTGCACATGCCAGGCAAGTACTCCAAGCCCTTTCTGTCATGAACTTTAATGCCGGATTGAGAGAGGTTACATCATTGACAACTTAATGGAACTTTACCTTCCATTTCCCATCACATCTGTCCCCTGCATGACTTACAAACAAACACATATTTACCCTTCACTGCCTAGGTCAGCCCAACCACGCCTAAGAAGCCTTCCTTTCCTACTCTCAGATGAAATTTAACCTGTCTTTGTATATATTATTTTTTCCTTCAATACTTTGGATTTTGGATGTATATCATCATTTACTAGGCCAAGCACTATAATAAATTCTTTTCATATACACATTTACCTTCTCTGACATCCAGTTCAGCAGGTATTATTATTGACATTTGACAGCTGAGGAAATTGAAGCATAGAGAAGTGAATTTCCTGGAATTACACAGCTGGTTTGTGGCAGAGTGGTGTTTGAAACCAGGTCTATCTCACTCTAAAACTTTACTCTTAACATCATGCTGCATATGGTACCAAACAATCGAGCACGTGTATGTGTGTCTCTCTTGAGCTTCTGGAAGGTGAAGATTACATCTTGCCCACTTTTTATTGCCTGATCTATTCAGTCTCTGAGGCATAGGAGACATGTGGAATGGGACTATTGAACTCAGAAAAATTATCAGAGAATGCTTTGGGATCAATGCCTATGGATAATGAGGCAGCCAGGTGTGGTTGGCACACAACTGTAACCCCAGTGACTTGAGAAGCTAAAGCAGAAGGCATGGCCAGCTGTAGCAATTTAGTAAGACCCTCAGCAACTTAGTGTATACTCCTGGGTTTATTCCCTATACTTAACTAACTAAATGGCATTATAAATGTATTTTTTTAGATTCTGTCTTTTGTCTATTTGGTATCCATTCATTACAGGGCTAGTTATATTAGCTATGTTTTCTTACTTTTTGTATTCTTTATGCTGTGGCACTTGGGGACCTTAAAGACGAAGGCAGAGAATGCTTCTACCAGGGATAACTAATTCCTAAAGATAATAACAATTAACCTACACTATATTTCACAGCATAATTCTCACCACCTCATTAATGTATGTATAAGAGCTTTGTGTGTATCCTAATCTTGCTCCAAAGACAGTTTAGTAATAAATTATTTTTAAATAATATCAGCACATTTTTTTTAAAAGAACTTCACATAACGGCCGTACCTCACTGTTTAGCAAAAACGTTGGCATAAAATCTTCAACGATTATGTCGTGAAATATACCGTGAATATTTCTTCCATATGCAAAGTATTCAGGTCCAAGTTTATAGCCTCAAACACCGTCCTATGTAACTCAAGCCTAAGCCAATATTTGCCCTGCCCTAAATCATCCTAAGGCCAGATGCCAGGCACCAAAAAAAAAAAAGCTCACTGCAATTATTCTAATAAGCCAATCCTAAACTATTAAGTCTGCCCTTCTACGCAGAAACCTCAATAAAGGCTTAGGCCTACGTGTTTCCCTCACACCTACTTCTGCCCCTTGCTTCCTCTATGTCCCTATGTGACATACAGGGACCCCTGTTCTGAGGTCTGTGAATATAATAAATTTCTCCCTTCCAAACCTTGTTCTTATTTCCTCCTGGGGCTGCACCAATCTTATCTTGCCATATCCAACACAGCCATTCTTTTTTATTTTTAATTTTTTTATTTGTTCGACATAATCTTACATATTGGAGGGAATCATTATTACATATTCATGTATATATGGAAACTGAAAAAGTAAGTTAAGCCCAATCCTAGTTCAGGATCTCCCCACTTTGACCACCCCCTGCTCCCAGGTCTCCCCTACTTTACTCCATGTTATAGATATAACTAAGCCTATATATGTGTATTAATTTTTGAATTTTCTGATCCTCTTTGCCTGCCTATGTGCAGTTGGGCTTCTCATGAGAGTCAAGGGTTCCCAGCTGTATTGATAACCCTCCTAATCCCTCTTTTCCCTTCCTGTCCTCCTCCCTTCTCCTTCACCTTCATAGTTATGGCTCCTCTTGCTTCTGTAACAGTTTACTTACTGCAAAAGAGAGGGAAGGAAGTGGTATTGGGGAGAAGGAGAAGTCCATTTGTGATGTAGTCTTAGTGGAAATCTCAGCTGACTTTACAGGGAGTTCTGAAGTGGGACAAGTCTTTAGACCTGTGCCCAGATGGGAGAGAGAGATCAGCCTTCATGCTCCTGTGTACATCTGGCATTGGATGTGGGCTGCCCTGGCAAGAAGGCATAGCTGGGCAAGGGCCTTCCTTCAGCTGCATCACTTCCTGCAGAAGTTGACAGCCAAGGGTGTTCAGTGGCAGCACTCCCAGAAGTTGGAGGAATAAGTTCCTCATTTCTGAGGGGTTCCACAGGAACCACAGAGCCTCTACTCCTCCATATTGTAGCTAGTACTCTCTGAACACCCTCCCCTCAACCTGCTATTACTTTTGGTGTGTCTGAGTTGCTGTCCATTCCTTCCAGATGAAGATTCAGATTAGCTATAAAAGGACAGTAACTAACTGTTACTCTTATACTCTTTATACAGCAACCAGTAGTCTGGAACTTCAACAATGGAAGCCCCTAAGAACTGGCTTGCTTGTGTTTCTGTTCTTGATTTGGGTGCTTCTCAGCTTGCTGCTCTCTCTTTCCCACAAGGTCGTCTCCTGCTTTGGGGGCTGCTGTGCAGTGGCATCATCAGAATTTGATGATTTGGAGGAAGGCCTCTTTCTCTGACCTCAGCAAGTGCGCCCATCGCTGCCTTCCTCTACCTCCCCTGAGCAGAAAGGGCTCTCTCCTACTCTGCTGTAGGCGTCAGGAGGGGGCCACACACCAAAGAAGCAGGCTTTAGCCATCTGACAATGGCACCTGCAGAGGGGGTGAGAAGAAGGGCGAGATGTTGAAGTGAGTCCATTTTTCTCTGAAATACAGTTTCTGCTGTTAACTCACAAATGTATGTCACCATAAAGAAAACACATCCAGCTTCAAATTACTTTCATCTGGAATAGCTGTCAAAACAAGCCCCAGGAATGAGGTCAGCAGTCCCATTTGAAGGGAGAAGGCCAAATCCCTTTCTTGTTAAACTGTGGGGTCAGGTGGGCCTGGCTGGGACCCAAAGATTAGCTTAAACAAGCAAGAAGAACACAGAGAGAAATCCAAGCCACTGTCCTCTAGGGCATCCAGGAGTCAATAGGCAGCCATCTCAGTATCCAAAGGCAGAGAGGTATGACACAGAATCCCAAAGGCCACCTCATATCAGGGTAGAAACTGGGAGTTGGACTCTGTGTGGTCTCAGCTCTCTCTGGGGCCCATCCGTAATGCTGGAGGCAGTGGGATTACTGGTCTGTAGTGGGACTTTCAGGAAGAAAAGCAGCTTGTCCGCCACCTTTCAAACTGGTTTTCATAGTTATTTTCATCATTTGGTAAACATTGATGGATGTTGCAGTCCATGCCAGTCACTATGCAAGCAGGGCAGAATCAAAGTTGGCTCAGACTTGAATGTCCACTGCTCTTCTGCAATTAAGAAGTGACATGGTGGCCCACAAGCTGTTTTGTTTGAAGGAATCTATAGAATATTTTCATTATAGAGACTTTCAAAATTCAGAAGTAAATAAAAGAATGATTTCCATGAACCCACTGCCCATTATTAATAGTTATCCACAGAATGCCAAAACTTCTTTCCCTTCTACCCCCACATGCTGTCCCTTCAAGCATATCTTCACTCCATACCATTCATCTCTAATTAGTTTAGTGCATCTGTAAATGAGAACAACTTAAAAATAACCCACAGTTCCAATAATTAATAATTCTTTGGCATCATCAAATATCCAGTGAGTCTTCACATTTTTTCTTGATTATCATATACATATGTATGTTTTTGAACAATTATTTTTTAGAATTAACATCCAAACAACATTAAATAGGTAGATTTTATTACAGATGGGATACTATACAGATAGCACAAGCATGGAGAAATGACATGGGAGTGAATGCACATGCTACAGATCACCCAGAAGGTCTCCCTGCATTTACTTCCAGCAGTGTGCACAGTGGTTATGAGCGCTGGCTTTGGAATCCCAGATGTGTGAACTTGAGCAAGTCAACTTCTCAGATTTGGCTCCTAATCAGCTTAACTCACAAGATTGCTGTGAATATTGAATGAGATAACACATGATGCTTAGCACAAAGGCCAATCTACAGTAAGCACTTAATAATTCTACAAATAATAATAATAAAAACAAGGAAGGTGACATTTAATTTAGATCTTTAAACATACCGCATTGTGCATGATAAGAATAGGCAATGTGTATTTTCAGGCAAAGACAATAAATAGCTTTACTTCACTATCATATAAACCAGCAATTCCTCTTATAGGTATATAGCTGAAGGAAATAAAATCAGTATAATGGAAACCTGGCATATTGGACAAATGATATAAAGGCCCAGAGTGTGTTATTAGGAGATGAGACAGGAGAGGTGGACTGTGGCCAGACCATACATCAAGGATCTTGCATATGGAGCTAAAAAGTGAGGACTGAATCTTGTAGGTAAGCATGTAGGCAGAGATTTGTGGAAATCAATGGCACTGGATTCCAGTGGCAAAGGTGTGAAAGGGCAGCCCAGCCCTAGAAAAGGGAGCCTGGACAGGAAGTATCAGCAGGAGTCCTGTGAGGATCCCTGCACTCTTCAGTAAGTATGGAGATGGAGAAGAAGCAGCGCAGAAACCATCTGGATGGGATTCATTGAAAGATTAAATGGTGACAGGTAAGGAGAAAGGGAGGACCTAAGAATCACCCGAAGTTTCTGTCTAGGCTACCAGGTAGAAGAAGATGCTGTTAATTGAGATCACACACTGGATTCTGAGAAGGTTTCAATGATGAGGATAATGAATTCTGCTTGTTATGTGTGCAATCAGAGCTGTCTGCAGGACACCCAGGGAAGATTCCACTCTTACCTCTATATCTTCAAATGCTTGCGGAATCACTCAGAATGAAAATTGAGAAAGTGTGCCCAGTGTGTCTCCCCTGCCTGCTGCAGACCCTGCTGGAAAATATGATAGCTCCTTGCATGAGAAGATTGTAGGAAGGATTGATAGCTTTTTCAAAGGCAAAATCATAAATGCAGTGTTGATGGCAAGTGAATAAAATCCAGACTCATTTATTTAAAATGTATCTGCTTACTGGGGAATGTGGTTTTGGCAGAGACAACGGACCCAACATTCCACCAAGCTGTAGCTCCTAAACATCCACACCCTTTGAGCTTCTGATGGCACTGATCAAGCAGCCCATCATTTGACCTCACCTTCCTACATTTTCCCACTTCCCATTCTCAGCTCAGACCAAAGTGGCCTGACATGAAGCCACATATTTTGCTTGGGATAAGGAATGATTTTTATAAAGCAACTGTTCAAATACAAAATGGTTATTTTAGGAAGGAAGGGAGCTCCCTGTCATTGAATGCTGATTGGCCTTTTAAGCAGGTTATTTGCTAGCAGATTGATACCTTGGGGGGTGGTTGTTGGGGAAGATGGGTTAGATGACTATGGCAGATGCTCTTTGTTGTGAACCTAATAACCATTTTCCCTTGTTCCTCACTATGTTCATCAGCGTTCTTCCATTTTATTTTGTAAGAGATTGTTTTAGGGGTGAATTTAAAAAATGATTTCTACTTCCTCAATATAGACCTCATCAGTTGGTAGAGGGTACATGCTCTCCTCTTGAATCTGGGGGTTATGATCTCCTCAACTAGAAGAATGTGGACGCAGTAGTGGCTTCTAAGGCCAAGGGGCGTACACCTGATTCCATTGTAACATTTTCTCTGACTGATCCCCTTCAGTATCCTCTCACCATGCTGTGAGGCAACACAAGTCACATGCAGAGGATGCATGTCTGTATGCTCAACTCTCCCAGCGGAGTCCAGGCTTTGAGTCTTCTTGGCCCAGGTGCTTTCACTCCATAGGTTGCATCTTCCCTCTGTTAATTGTTTCCTTTGCTGTGCAGAAGCTCTTTAGTTTCAGAAATCCCATTTGTTTATTTTTCCTTTTGTTGCCTGTGCTTTTGGGTTCACATGCGATAATCACTGCTCAGACCAATGTGATAGAGACTTTCTCTGTTGGGGTCTGACCTTTACTTGATCAGCTGCCCTGGATCTTGTTGCTGTTTGCATAAGCTCCTTCGGGAAGGGCTGCTAAATTGTATATTGTTAAGCTTGAAAAACAGGGTGTGGACACGGGCTTCAGACGTTTCGCATTGGTATCACCTGCCAATTATTCTAGATCCTTCAAGGAGTGCACGTAGAGGCTTATTGATCAAACATGTGCTCCGAAATCCAGGTGTGGCAATGAATGAACTAATGTAGAGAGGCCTCGAGGGGGCGGGGTGAAGGCCTTTAAAAAAGAGGCTCCAGCTGGCAGTCAAGAGCTCTTCCTTTGGAAGAGAGCTCTCGTACTTGGCTGCTGGACATGGTGTCCCTGCTCCTTTGGAAGGTGAGCTCTTGTCAACAGCCGAACCTGCCTATGCTTTGCTCCTGAACTTCCCAGCCTTCAGAACTGTGAGAAATTGCTGTCTATGTTTGTTCTGAAATAGAGTCTTGTAGCATTGCCTTGACTTGTTTAAGATTACTAAATGTTAGACATTTTGTCGTAGCAGTACAAATGAACGTTGCCTTGAAAGAGAGATGTAAAGTATGGATATATAAAAAGAGAAGTAAAGTTTGGACAAAGAAAGACCGTTTCGGGTCTCTGGCCTGTGGTTTTTCTCATCCCCAGCCCGTTCCTCAGGTCAGAACCTTGCTGGACCGGGACATTTTTCTAGTGTTTTCTTCTAGTAGTTTTATAGTTTCAGGTCATACATTTCAGTCTTTAGTCCATTTTGAGTTAATTTTTGTATGCTAGGTGATACGAGTCTACTTGAAGTCTTCTGTATATGGATATTCAATTTTCCCAACACCTTTTATTGAAGAGACTGTCCTTTCTCTTGTGTGTTCTTGGAAACTTTGTTGAAAATCAAATGTGTGTAAAGACATTTCTGGGCTCCCTATTCTGATCTATGTTTACTTTTATGCCTAGGGTATTTTGAATGCTATAGCTTTGTGATAAAAGTTTGAAGTCAGGTAGTGGGATGCCCCCAGCTTTGTTCTTTTTGTTTAAGATTATTGTGGCTTCTTGGAGTCTTTTCTGATCTCATTTGAACTATGGAGTGTTTTTTATATTTATGTGGACAGTATCATTGAAGCTTTGCTAGGTTTGGCATTGAATCTGTAGTTCATTTCAGATAATATGGACATTTTAGGAGTGCTAATTCTTCTAATGTATGTACCAGACATCTTTACAATTTTGTGTTCTTTCATCATTTTATAATTTTTAGTTCACAGGTCTTTCACCTGCTCGGTTAAATTTATTTGTAAGAATTTTATTTTTTGTAGCTATTACAAATGGTATTGTTTTCTTGACATCTTACTCAGGTAATTCATTGTTAGTATATAGAAAATCCACTGACATTTGTGTATTGATTTTATATCCTGTTACTCTACTGAATTCTATGCTTTAAAAATGCAAATTTTATGACATGTGAATGAAATAGTAACCATGGAAAAATGTAAGAGGTGTGTAGAAAAGAAGGTTTAATGAGGATTCTGGCCTCATCTGAGGGGTATGAATTTTACTTTGAGTATAAGTGCGAAACTATTTGAAGTTCAAAACTTCTAATAGTGATATTTTCCTGGAAACCTTGTTTTTATTTCTTTATCCCTTTCTTTCCTTTGTCCATTCTTTTCTCCCTTAAAGCTTTTTCTTTTGAAATAATTTTTGTAGTAACAGGCTAATATAAAATGATACAATGAATGGTTATGTGTATAAACCCAGCTTGTTTTCAAATATTAATTTGGTTGAAGACACCTATAGATTTTCCTTTCTTGTTACAGTTTTTGTCCTCTAGAGTATTTAAATTTAGTTTTATGTAGATTTTTTCTCCATTGTTATGATTTGTATGTTGTTTATATCACAAATGATCATGTACTGGGAACTTGTTTCCCAGTATGAGTATTGAAAGGTGATGGGACTGTTAAGAGGTGGAACCTACTGGAAGGTGATTGAGTTATGACTACCCTTATTAAGGCATTAATGCTGCTCTCTGGGAGTGAGTCAAGTCTCACAGGAATGGATTAGATTCTGCAAGAGCAGATTTTTAAAAGGGGTTCATCTGTGGGGTATGCTGGCCTCTCCCCAGTTTCTTGCTTCTTTTGCTGTGACCTTTCTCCCTTGTATGTACTATTGTCATGTGATGTTATCTGCCATGAGATCCTCACCAGAAGCCCATACCATGCTCTTGAATCTCCAAAAACATGAGTCAAAATGAACCTCTTCCTTTTATAAAGCACCCAACATCAGCTACTTTGTTAAAGCAACATGAAATGCACTCAGCCACCTTAAATGTTAACTGAACACCCCTCATTCTACTTGCTGGGTTTCTAAGAAACATCTTTTTTTTTTTATTAAGAGTATATAGAGATACAAATGAGAGGGAAACATTATCAGACCATCCATAACCAAAGTATATATACATAATTATCCAGGGGTAATGACCAAACATGGATGCCCACCTTGAGTTTTATCTGTTGCAGTTACCCCTAGAAGAACTTTTGCATAAAATGGGTGTCTCGTGGAGGAATAACCTCTGCTTCTGAGATGGTTCGCCTATATTCCCACTCTCCAGTATCCTAGGAGATCTTCAAATACCTTCCCCTCACCCCTCCCCCTCCCTACACCTCCCAGTATCCTAGGGTTCCATCCCCCTATTATTCTGACAATCATATAGTTTGAGGTTATCATTAGTTTAGCCGTTTAACCTACTGCTTCCCCAGGTATTCTAGCTTCCACATATGCGAGAAACCATTCGGCCCTTGAGTCTCTGAGATTGGGATACTTCACTTAGCATAATTCTTTCCATCTCTGTCCATTTGATATCAAAAGCCATAATATCATCATCTCTAATGGCCGAGTAGTATTCCCTTGTACATATGTACCAAAGTTTTTGTATCCACTCTTCGAGTGAGGGGCATCTGGGTTGGTTCCATAATCTAGCTATAGTAAATTGAGCTGCTATAAACATTGAGGAAGCCACATCACTATAACATGCTGATTCTAACTCTTTTGGGAAAATACCCAGGAGTGGGATAGCTGGGTCATAAGGTGGTTCCATCCTTAATTTTTTGAGGATTCTCCACACTGCTTTCCACAGTGGCTGAACCAGTTTGCAGTCCCACCAGCAGTGTAACAGTGTTCCTCTTTTCCCACAGCCCCTCCAGCAACTGACGTTGTTTGTATTCTTCATTTTTGCCACTCTAACTGGAGTGAGGTAGTATCTTGTTGAGGTTTTGATTTACATTTCCTTTATAGCTAATGATGTAGAGCATTTTCTCATATATTTATGGGCTTTCTGGACTTCCACTGCAGAGAAGTTCCTTTTGAGATCTTTAGCCCAATTGTTGATTGGATTATTTGTGAGTTTGGACTTTAGTTTCTTTAGTTCTCTGTATAGTCTGGATATTAGCCCTCTGTCCGAGGTATAGCAGGCAAAGGTTTTCTCCCATTCTGTAGGTTCTCTCTTGATGTTCTTGACTAGATCTTTATCTGTGCAAAAGCTTTTTAGTTTAATTGCATCCCATTCATTTATTCTTGATTTTACCACATGGGCCATGGGAGTTTTGTTAAGGAAGTATCTGCCGACTCCTATATGGTGCAGTGATGACCCTACTTCTTTTTCTAGTAAGTTTAAAGTTGTTGGTTTAATATCCAGGTCTTTGATCCATTTTGATTTAATTTTTGTGCAGGGTGAAAGATAAGGATCTAGCTTCAGTTGTCTACATGTGGCTGTCCAGTTTGTCCAGCACCATTTGTTGAACAGGTTATCTTTCTTCTACACTATGATTTTGCCCCCTTTGTCAAATATCAAATAGTTAAAGATATAGGGGTTTGTCTCAGGATCTTCTATTCTATTCCACTGATCTTCAGTTCTGTTTTGATACCAATACCATGCTGTTTTTGCTACTACGGCTCTGTAGTATAATTTCAGGTCAGGGATTGAGATACCCCCTACTTCTTCCTTCCTGTAGAGTAATGTTTTGGCTAATCTGGGTCTCCCATTATTCCATATGAACTTGAGAATTGGTTTTTCTATATCTGTGAATAATGCCATAGGTATCTTGATGGGGATTGCACTGAATCTGTATAAGGCTTCGGGTAGAATGGCCATCTTTATTATATTGATTCTGCCTAACCATGAGCATGGAATGTTTTTCCATCTACACAGGTCGTCTTTAATTTCTTTTTCTAGTGTTTGATAATTTTCTTTGTAGAGGTCCTTAACTTCCTTTTTAAGGTTAATGCCCAAGTATTTCATTTTTTTGGAAGTGATGGTGAATGGGAGAGATTTCCTGATTTCTTCTGCAGATTTGTTGCTGGAGTAAAGAAACGCTAGTGATTTGCTGGTGTTGATCTTGTAGCCAGCTACTTTGCTAAAATCTCCTATAAGCTCTAGGAGTTTTCTGGCCGATGTTAGTAGGTCCTCTAGGTATAGAATCATGTCGTCAGCGAATAGGGATAACTTAACTTCCTCTTTTCCTATACGAATACCTTTGATTTCCTTGTCTTGCCTGATGGCTCTGGCAAGGGTAAGAAACATCTTCTTAAAACATCATTTAAACATTTTCATTTAGGGCTCTAGAAAACCAAATCAGATCTGTTGTGACACTTAAATGTCCAGCTATTTTCATGAACTAAAGGCAGAGTTACAATTTTCTAGCACTGCTCAGGACCTCCATAAATCAATCAGAATTTTGAATCTGTCGAGAAGCATCAAATGTTTCTTTTCCATATTTGTGGAAAGTATAGGACTGAAAAATGCTGTGTGATGCTGAGTCTGCGAATTCTTTATCCGCTTTCTTAGATTATCCAATGTCCCTTATATTTTTCAAGTGAGTATATAGCTAACGCAAGTCAAATAGGATGTATTCACATACATATGGATAAGAGTTGCAGTTAGATGTGATGAGAGATCTTATATTAACATCAGCCTAATCTCTAAAAATGATGGCTAAGAGATCTCTGTAAAAGTGTGCTTATGTTCTTAAAAAATCAATACCATGCAACTTTAGTATACAATTAGATCTCTCCAACGCTTTTTGGAAATCCTTCGTGAAAAAGCACTCAGGTGGCACTGGATTAAAAGGTCTGCTCTGTGCAGGGTTCATGTACATAGAACACAATGTCAGGAGCAGTAACTTGTTCACTAGCCACAAGCCCATGGGAGAATACCTCTGAGTAGTTCCCTTTTGCTGACAGTCTCTGCAGGACCTCCTGATGGTATTTCAGCTTTGTGCTTCACAGGCTATTGTGCAACTTGCTTCTGTTCTTCCACTCGTGTCTTGTACTTCTGTGGGCTGATGCCTTTCTGCCTGCTTATAAAGTTCTGCTACCACCAATCTTGGCTCCTCCTGCAGCAAATATAGGGTCCTCCCCACAAACACCCCCATTTCTGGGCTCACATGTGATTCCAACTCTTTGTCAAGGCAAAGAAATAATGCCACTTGATATTGCACTTGGAGTTTGGGGCTGGAACAAGGCTGCAAGATTGAAGGGTTAGGGGATTGCTCACCTGAGGCTCAGCTCTGAAAATGTAAAGCCCAGTACAATAAATATACTAACATCCCATAGCTCACCCTGTCTCTTCAACTTTCTTCTCCTCTGACTGTATAACAGGACTCCCTGAGCTAGCACAATGTCTCTTCCTGAAGCTTTAGATAAGTGGCTTTTCTTAAAACTAAGCCAGCATTTTACCAAGGCTCCACCGATTGTGTAGTGCTGAAGTCCTAAAAGCTTTTTGAGTACCAGTTCTGGACATTTAGCTTTACTTTCTGTCTTTTGTAAACAGCAATGGTAGCAGAGTGTACTTTAAGGACAAAGCAGCAAGAAATCCTTTGAGACTTGAGGCTCTTTCAAGTGCTGCAATGGGTAACAGGCAGATCCATCAATGTGAGTTAAGAGTCATCATGTGCCCCTGTGGCTCTTAGAGCTGAGGGGCTTACGATGCTCAGTCTCCTGCCTCAACTGTTGCTGCCCAAGGCCCCAAATGTGACCTTACATCCCCTGATTGGCACTTTCCTAGGGGCTTAGCAGACACTGTGCCTGTCATTGTCCTTTCTCTGGGTTCAGCTTGGGCATCCTGTCTTAGGTACCTTCCTGGACTATAATTTACATGAGAGCAAGGTCTCTTTCCTATCTTATTCACTTCTGTCCTAGAATAATACCTGGTATACACTGTTGGCCAATAGCAGGTGGTCTGTCATTGGCAGCAAGTCTCTTGCAATCTGATTCTGAATTCCTACATAAGGGGAATGTTTTAGTGATGGAATGATTTATTTATTTCATTACTAGGGGTTGGGATTTTCAGAAAATGTCCAACTTTGGATTTGAGCTCAATTTCATTTTTGGAAATTTTTGAATTTCCTAAAACCACCAGAAGTGACAGCTGTAACATCTGGTGGTTGACCGTAGAGATCCTATGCTGTGCTATCTCAGTCTATTTGAATTAGGAATCTGAGGTCCACTCCAGTACCTAATGTCAAAACTGCTGTCACCTCTGTGTTGAAAGAAAACCAAGCAGAACGTAGACCTGCTCAGGGCCTGGGGGAAGCAGACTGAAATCAGGAACATTCTTAGAGTGGTGAACCCTGGGACAAGCTGTGTCCTCTTTGGAATGATGGTGGCCTGAAACTTCCTTTGGCTGTGGCCTTGATCAAGATAAGTGTGGACCTCACACAGGAAGTTGTCTGTTGAACTGGCCTTTAAAGATAAGATGTTGGAACTTGGGATCTCCCCCTGTGTGGTCTCTTCTAACTCTCTGAATTGAGACTCAAGCCCCACCAGTCGTACAGCATTGAGAAGAGGGAGTGCATCCACTGACGCTGGAACTCACCAGGATACCACTGCAGATGCTTTGAGATGTGGAAATCTACAAACATTGCAAGGTGGAGAGATCTCTGTGGATCCCAGCAAGTCTCTGGGGTAAATGAGGGCTCACTACAGTGGTACTTGAACTTCAGCTGTTGGTTCTTCACTGTGGGGGATAAAAGGAAGGCTGATTTACAGGGAATTCAGTTTTTTGTCACAGTGAATCCTGAATTCAGGCAGAAACCCAGCACCACACAATGTAGATTTGGATTCAGCTACAAAGACTGAGGGCATCACAGTGTCTCTTAGCTGGTCAGGAGGAGAAAGGAAGGTGGCCATTATGAAAGGGAGAGTGGGCAAGAGGGAGCAAGGAGTACTTTCCTTAGCCCACTCCAGATGTTGCAGCCCCAAGGGCAATCCCAGTTGAGCAGGGGGGCTGACTGGACATGAGGCTGCTTAGCCCAGGGGCCTCTGCCACAGGGGGAAAAGGAACAAGAATCCAGTTTGCCTCCTTTTCCCTCCCCTCAAAAGGGTCTCTTGGGTCAAAATCAAAAACCGAATTCTCCAAATCTTAGTAGGACCTTGTCGATGTTCAGAGGCAGAACCTGAAAGGGCAACACTCAATTCATCCCAGACATCAACCAGCCTAGAAGAATGCAGGCTGGAGGAGCATGGGGGATCCCAGCTTAGCTTGGTCCTCCTTCTTAAATCAGAGGGCCCACATGACTGCCTAAGGTAGGTCCAGAGCAGCAGGAGAGCAAAGGGTCTGGGTCCTGAAGTTATGGAGGAACCACAGATACATGCAGCAGAGGGAGTGCTGCTCTGCACTCACCCCTTTGTGCTTGGAATCTGGAAGTCCTCAGGTGTTAGTTACCCCAGTGGAGGTCACCTGGGGACAACCCCTTGGTGTATGAATTAACCTGAATTCTTCATGGTAGTAGGAGCCCAGAAAACCCCAGGTGGCTGAGCTCTAGACCTATGTCCTACTAACACACCCTCCACTCTAAGAATCCTGTAAACCTCCACCTTGTGATCATGGCGCGTCTGGCTGTGGGTTTCTACTAATAAACCTCAATTGGACGTTATCATCTTCCCCAACATGTAATGAGATAACCTCAGGGATCACAATTCAAATATATATATATACATATATATATATTACATCTTTCATCCCTTTTTTCTTCCCTCAAATTTTTCTTTCTTTCTTTTTTCTTTAAGATTTTTTCCTTTCTTTTTCTCTTTGGATATATATTACATTTGTTCTTCCTTTTTTTCTTCTCACGTTTTTTTTCTCATTCTCTCTTAATTGATATGCTTCCTTGAAGGAAATAAGTGCTAAACCTACAATTCCTCTCATGTACAGTAATTATCATTGCAATAGTTATAGAAGGAACAAAGCAATTAGTATGCAGTGTGTTTTAATCAGTTGATGTTCATTTTGATTGTTTCCTTATCTCAGGAGGCATTGGATATCATAAAAGTCAAAATTAGTTCACAAGTCAGGGAATCTGCAATTGAACTCAACCTTCCTGACAGAACCCCAATACCAGTAAGGGAAGGGAAACCCCCCCCTCCAACCTATCAACACAGGGGACAACCAGAGAGGAGTCTCAAGACTCACTCCCTGGCACCAACCTATACATCACTTTCAGTGAAAAACAGCAGAAGAAGCAATTTAATTGTACACAAAGGCTCACATACAAAAAGGCAACATAGAATATCACTTCATTTCAAAGTCCAACAAGAAATTCTCCAAAAATGAGGACTCAGGCTAGAAAAGTTTGCCTCAAACCCACAACTCCTCACCATAGAGTCTATAGTTAGGGAGCAGGATGAAAACCTAGAAGAAGCTATTAATGATCAGAATACTAAAACAACCAAACACCTAAAAGAAGATCTAAAGAAGGAAATAAGAGCAAACACAGAAAATGACAAACTTCTTCAACAAAGAAATGGATACATTGATAAGAGAAGTTATAGACTTGAAATCCTTAGTCAACCAAATCAAAAGGTAAGTGGAAGAATTTAGTAACAGATTAATTTCTATAGAAAATAGAATTGCAGCCTTTGAAGAACTTTTGAAAATGAGGACAGGCTGAGTAAACTTGAATGCATGGATGACAGAAAAAAATATAGAGCATGATCAGAACTTTCAAGAAGTATGGGATGAAATCAGAAGAAATGATCTGAGAGTAATTGGGACTGAGGAAAGGATCAAAACTCAAATAAATAGCATAAAGAGCATTCTAAATGAAATAAAATTTCTCCCATATTAGAAATGACTCAGACATCCTAATCAAGGAGGCACGTAGGACACCCAATAGACCTAATCAAATGAGTTCACAAAGACATATTGTATTCAAAATTTATAACAGAAATAAAGAATAGATTATTAAAAGTGGCAAGACCAATAGCAGGTTGTGAAATTGAAACAGAAATTAAAAGCATTCCAAAAAAGAAAAGCCCAGGCCCCAATGGATTCTCAGCAGAATTTTACCAAATCTTTGTAGAAGAACTAACATCTGTCCTTATGAAGCTATTCCAAGAAATTCAAAGTGATGGAACCCTCTCAAAAACAGTTTTTGTGAGTCAACAGTAACCCTGATATCAAAACCCAACAAAGACACATCAAGAAAATAAAACATGGATGCAAAAATCCTAAATAAAATTCTTGCCAATTGAATTAAAAACATATCAAAAAGATAATACACTTTGATCAAGTAGTCTGTATTCCAGGGATGCAAGGCTGGTTCAACATAAACAAATCAATAAATGTGATACACCACTTAAATAGAATTAAAGACAAAAATCATATGATCATCTGAATTGATGTAGGAAATGCCTCTGATAAAATTCAACATCCATTTATGCTCAAAACTCTGGAGAAGATAGGGATCAAAGGAATTTACCTTAACTTTGTAAGGGCCATCTATGACAAGCCCTCAGCCAACATTATACTAAATGGAGAAAAACTGAAAGCATTCCCACTAAAGTTGGGAACAAGACAAGGTTGCCCACTCTCACCACTTTTATTCAATATAGTACTCAAAACCCTAGGCAGAGCAATTAGATAAGAGAAGGAAATTAAATGGATATGAATAGGAAAAGAGGAGGTTAAACTATTTTTATTTGCTGAGAATATGGTACTATATCTAGACCAAAAAGCTCCATCAGAAGATTTCTACAGGGAGCTTCCCAGCCACTGCAAGGGCTCAGGGTTCTGGCCCCAGTCTGGTAGGCTCACAGGACACTCCTAAGGACCCCTTTCTGGAGCTGCTCAGCAGATGCACAGGCCCAGACTTCTGGTCCTGGGCCAGCAAATACCCAGCACAAGCTGAGGACTCCACTCAGATCCATCTAGCTGCAGCAAATACCTGCCAGGTTCTGATATATTGGGCCAGTCACCACCACCAAGGATCCCAGGCTCCAGTGTGGAATGCAGGTAGGCCTGTTCCAGCCCACCCTCTGCCTCAGGGATCCCAGGACTCAGCAATTTACCTCCACTGTTGAACTTCAACAATCTAGTGAACAGCCCCGCAACCCTACTGTGTTCCAGATCTGTGTCCTGGAGCCTAGATCCAAAATGTGGAAAAAAACAAGGCTCCAGGCAGAAGCAGCTTTGTGGAAGAAGGTGGTCAGCAGAGAGGTGGTGTCTGACCTGACACTTTGACCTGCAAGGAAGAAGCACCTGTAGACTTGCATTGCTTCCCCACAGGGAATCTCAATTTGAAGATCTAGAAGAAGCTCTTCAAAGATGAGGAATCAAACTAGAAAGGGTTTTCCTCAAACCCACAACTCCCCTACCAAGGAGCTCATGGGCAGTGAGTGATATGACTACCTAGAAAAACTTATCAATGATCTGATTACTAAAAGGAACAATGAGCTAAAAGAAGATTTAATGAAGGATCTAAATGAGAACATTCAAGGTATGAAAAACTCTATCATGAAAGAAATAGATATACTGAAAAAGTAAGTAACAGAGTTAAAAATCTTCAGTCAATCATATCAGAGGAAAATTAGAAGAATTTAATAATATACTAACTTCTATAGAAAATAGAACCTCAACTCTTGAAGAAAAAACTTCAGACAACGAGGATAAGCTGAGTAAGCTTGAGCACACACCAATGACCAAAAACAAACAAAAAACTAACAGAGCATTAGCAGAATTTTCAAAAGGTCTGGGTGAAATCAGAAGAAACAATATGAGAGTAATTGGTATACAAGAAGAAATTAAAATGCAAACAAATGGTATAAAGAATATTTTCAATGAAATAAAGAAAAAATTTCCCATATTATAATAGAGTCAGATATGCTATTCAATAAATGGTGCTTGACAAAGTAGACAGGCATTTGCAGGAAGTTGAAATTAGATTCTTATATCTCACCTTGCACAAAAATCAAATCAAAATGACCAAGGACCTAGGAATTAAAGCAATTACCATATACAACTACTGGAAGAAAAATTAGGAGCAACATTGCAGCATATGGGAGTAGGCAATGACTTTCTCAACAAGTCTCCCGAAGTGAAAAAATTAAAGTCAAGAGTCAATGAGTGGAATGCTATTAAAATAAAAAGCTTTTGCTCAGCCAAGGAATTGGTTAAAATTGTCAAGCAAGAACTTATAGAATGGAAGATAAATATGGCCCGTGATTCCTCCAACAGGGGACTAATATCCAAAATTTACATAGAACTCAAAAAACTTAATATCAAAAATACAACACAATGAATAAGTGGGCAGAAAGCTAAATAAACTTTTAAACAGAGGAAATCGAGCAAGCCAATGAATACATGAGAAAGTGCTCTAAATCACTAGCAATGTACTTTTCATTTGCATTTCTCTGATTAAGATTTCACATCATTCCAGTCAGATTGGCAAAGATGAAGAATATAAACAGTAACAGATGCTGGAGGGGTTGTGGGGTGATAGGAACACTAGCACATTATTAGTGGAACTGTAGACTGGTACAGCTGCTCTGGAAAGCAGTATGGAGACTCCTCAAAATATTAGGGTTGGATCCACCATATGACCCAGCTGTTCCCCTCCGGAAAGCAGTATGGAGACTCCTCAAAATATTAGGGTTGGATCCACCATACGACCCAGCTGTTCCCCTCCTGGGTATTTTCCCAGAGGAGTTAGAGTCAGCACATTACAGTGACACAGCAAAATCAATGTTCATAGCAGCTCAATTTATAATAGCTAAATTATAGAATCAACCCAGAAGTCCCTCACTGGATGAATGGATCCAAAATTTCTGTATGTATGTATGTATATGTGTGTGTGTGTATATATATACACACACACACACACAATTGAGTTCTACTTAGGTATTAGAAGCAATGATATTACAACCTTTAAAGGTAAATGAATGGCAATGGAAGAAATTTTGCTGAGCGACATTATCCAAACCTACAGACTCAAGAGACAAATGTTTTCCCTCATTTGTGGAGGCTAGACGAAAACCCAGGCTTGGGTGAAAGGTAGTCAAGAGCATGTACTAGATTCACCAAAATTGAAGCAACACAGTCTAGGGGAACCATAGGGGGTGAAGGGGGAGGGGAGAGAGAGGGAGGAATGATAGGAAGGTATCTGGGGGGAATCTTCAATGTAGCTTACTCTTTACCCACCCAAGAAGCCAAATTATAGTTATGAAATCATTTAATTCTAAATAAAAAGAAGACATCTAGAGCTCATAAATGGATTTAGCAAAGTGGTAGGATACAAGATCAATACCCAGAAATCAATAGCTTTCCTATACACAGTATTTTGGCCAAACAAGAAATCAGGAAATCATTCCCATTCACAATAAGCTCAGAAAGAATATAATACTTTGGAATTAATATAACAAGGGAAGTAAAATACCTTTATAATGAAAACTATGAAAAACTGAAGAAAGAAACTGAGGAAGACCTAAGAAAACGCAAAAACATACCATGTTCTTGGTTAGGCAGAATCAATACAATTAAAATGGTCATTCTCCTGAAAGCACTGCATATATTCAACACAATCACCATCAAGTTATCATTGTCATTCTTCAAAAGTATAGAAAAATCAATTCTCAAATTCATTTGGAACAACAAGAATCCCAGAATAGCCAAACATTACTAATCACCCCCAAAAAATTATATTACAGAGCTATAGTAATAAAAACAGTGTGGTACTGGTATCAAAATAGGTAAGAAGACCCATGGAATAGAGTAGAATACACTGAAACAAACCTGGAAAATTTTAACCATCTAATATTCAACAAAGAGGGCAAAAACATAACTTGGAGGAAAGTTCAAATGGTGTTAGACAACCTGGACAGCCATATGCAGAAAATTCAAATTAGATTCTTACATCTCACCTTGCACAAAAAAGCAAATCCAAATGGATCAAAGATTTAGGAATTAAACCAGCAATATTACAACTGTTAGAAGAAAAATAGGATCAATACTCTGCCATATCTGAGTAGGCACTGATTTCCTTAACAAGACTTCCACAGTGAAAGAATTAAAGTTGACAATCAATGTGTGGTATGCCACTAAAATAAAAAGTTTCTGCACAGCTAAGGAATTCATCAAGAGTGTCAAGAGAGAACCTATAGAATGGGAGAAAATCATGGCCTGCTACACCTCCAACAGGGGTTTAATATCCAGGACATACAAAGAACTAAAAAAGAATTAATACCCAAACTCACAAACAATCCAAGAAATAAAGGGGTTTGGAACTAAACAGAAACTTCTCAACAGAAGAATTTCAAAAAGCTAATAGATGTATGAAAAAGTGTTCTTCATCACTAGTAATCAGAGAAATGTAAAGCAAAATAGCATAGAGATTTCACCTCACTTTAGTCAGAATAGCAAAGATGGAGAATACAAACAATAACTGATGCTGGAGGTGTTGTGAGGCGAAAGGAACATTAACACACTGTTGTTGGGACTGCAGACTTGTACAGCCACTCTGGAACGCAGTGTAGAGACTCCTCAAAAAGTTAGGGATGGAACCATCATATCACCCAGCTAGAATTGTTACAATCAGCAGCTACAAAGACACAGCTACATCATTGTTGTAGCAGCTCAATTTACAATAGGTAAATTATGGAATCAACCTAGATGACCCTCACTGGATGAATGGATCAAAAAACTGTGATATATATGCGTGTGTGTATATATATATATATATATATATATACACACATATATATACACATATATATCAATATATATATTGTATACACACATACACACATATACACATATATATACACACATATACACATATATACACACATACACACATATATATACACATATATAATATATGTGTATATATATGTGTGTATGTGTGTGTACATATATATACACATATACACACATATATATACACATATATATATGTGTGTGTGTGTGTACATATATATATATATATATATATTACTCAGCTGTTAGAATGATATCATGGCTTTTGCAGGTAAATGGATGGAAATTGAAAAACAATTATGCTGAGTGAAATAAATCAATCCTAGATACTTAGGGTCAAATGTTCTCTCTTATTTGCATAAGCTAGAGTAAAACCAAGGATAAGATGAGAGTTAGACAAGATTATTTACTCAATACACCAAATTTAAAATATTACATAATTTGAGGGGAACTATTGCTATGGCGGGGGGAAAGGATGGGGAGAGAAGAAAGGAAGGATGGAGAGGGAAGGAAAGGGGGTTTTTAATTCTGTAAGGTACACTCAACTACTCTGAGAAGCCAAAAAATATGCAGACATTTAAATCTTGAAAATTCAAAAATTAATATATATGTATATGGTCTTCTATGTATGTAGTAGGGGGCATTACTTTGGAGAAAAGAGTAGGAAATGGGCGAAGTACGGCAGATACTGGATAAGGTTCAGGCTTAAGTTACATTATCATTATGTTTTGCATATATGAGTGTGTGGCAACCAATCTCTTTGATATGTAAGAACATGCTGAACTAATTAAAAAAGATAAGATGTTCTTATAGGAAGTGGTGTTCAAAATTATGGGAGGGGTAGGCACAGAGAAGCAGAAAGAGAGAGCTATCAGGAAAAAAAAGAGCAAATTGAATTTTGGAGAAATTGCCTTATCTTGTAATTGAATTTGAAGGGTGTGGGCTTAAGTCTCCCACTGGAGAAGAAGCAGTCTGGTGGGAAACCCTTGGGTTGTTTGGGGTTCACTGCTCCAGGAGACAAAGGCACGAGTATCTCAGGCTAGCAAAAAGGAGGGGCTCATGAAGGTGCTGCTATGCATTTATCAATGTTGCTTCTAGGAGTAGAGAGTAGCATAGCTAAATATGATTAAGACTGATGGAGGGATGAAAATGAAAACACTTGTGTGATGACTATGTGTTGACAAAGTCACATAGTCAGGCTCTGGGAAAATGAGGAACAGAAACCCAAAATGTCAGGAAGGAGGATGAAACAGTGGGGAGATGATTTTGTCTTGTCTAAAGCTTTCTTGGTGTTCTCAGCAGGCTGAGACTAATTTTTCTGCCTCTGTAAAGTTTCCACTCTTATGGAGAATTCATGATATTAAGCCCAATTCTAGTGACCAGAAATGTCTGCAATCCATTTCTGTTCCATCCAAGAATCTCCTGGAGTGTGAAGGTGAACTCATCACACTACATTCCCTGTGCTATGTGCTGGTCCAGGTCCTGTGGTACATGCTCCAAACACACAATTACATGCACAATTACAGAGTTGCTGCATCACAGAGCTGCTCGTTGGGAATAAATCAGGTATCCATGGGATCCAGAGGCATCTTGGGTGCTCAACAACATAGGTCTATATGAGGAAGGAGAGACTGACATGACGAATTTGGTCAAGATGTGTGAACAGCAGGCTGAGATGGCGTGAACCACTGCAGAGGATGAAGCTTACTAAGGTCTCTGGGGGATAGCTGTTGAGGCAGCTCCCCTGGGTCTGCGGAATGGGCAAAAGGCAGTAAAATCATGTTGGACAGTGAGAATGTAATGGAAAAACACTTCTCACTTCTATCTCTTATGGTTTTCTATTTCCTTTAGTCTAGGGTTCCAATCTCTGTGGGATGACAGGAGATTATCTTTGTTGCAGGAAGGAAAGAAGGTGGAACTAAATATATCATCCTGGGAAGAAAGAGTTAAAAAATCTGCATTCTCTGGGAAGCCCTAGAGAAAGACTCTGGACCAGTAGGAGAAAATGGAAAAACCCTAATAGTGAAGAGTCTGCTGGCTTCCAGGTGTTCATTTGTTTTAGTTGATATGTGCTTATGGAGAACATGGACCTGGGTCCTTGCTTCTTGGATGGGGGATTGGGAGCTCAGTGTCATGATACAGTCATGTGTGGAAATTATGGATCAGGGTGTTAGTGCCACATTGATAGAACAGACATTGGGACTCTGAGGGCAGGGTTAGCAAAGATCAGGAGAAGGAATGAGGATGATGGGCAAGACTCATAAGGAAGAGAGTACAAGAGGTCTTTCAGACTAGAAATTACACCAGGGATGGCTCGGTCACAGTATTTGACAAAACATTTCTTGGGACAGCAAGACTGGGCTGGGTATAATGGATGCAAAGGAGTGAGGATACAGGACAGGAGAGGTGAGGTCAGATGAAGGAGGGCTTGCATGCTGAGTGAAGAAGCTGCATTTCATGTTTAGCTATTGTGTCAGTCTCCTTCCATTTGCTTTTTTGGGGGGTGGAATCTAGCTCCAGAAATAAGGGGCCTATATATCACCTTGTGTTACAGACTATTCAAGATATATGTAATATATATATGTGTATGTATATGTGTGTGTGTGTACATGTGTGTGTATGTATATATATAAATACATACATACCAGGGATTGAACCCAGAGACACTTAATCACTGAGCCACATCTCTAGCCCTTTCTATTTTTTTATTTTGAACAGGGTCTTACTAAGTTGCTTAGGGCCTCACTTAGTTGCTGAGACTGACTTTGAACTTGCGATTCTCCTGCCTCAGCCGCCTGATCTTTCCACTATTACCATCTTCCCAAGACAGTGTCCTTCAGACACTGAGCTTATCCTTGAAGGCAAAGGGGAAAGTGCTGAGGGCAGATGTGTAGGCTGGGAGTCTGGCTCCTCTGTGATTCTGCCTATGCCTTTCTTGGCAGCATGACTGTCAGCAAGTGGCCTTACTTCTCCAGCCTCAGCTTTCTCAACTTCAGAATGGGAGAAGTGATCTCCTACTTCACATATAATCATGGACAGTGTTTATGTGTGGACCTGGCAAACCGAGGCACCTTCCCATTCTGTGCATCCTCTGGGTTCCTGTGGTGCAATTTGGTGTGAAACCAACAACTAACTGACCTTGAACTCTCCATTCATGTCTTTTTTATTTTTTACTGCTATGTTGGCCAAGGGCCCAATAATAAGGAGAAGCTGAAACAGGGAAATCATCTAGAAACTTTGAATCCACAGAGGGAAAATAATACAAATAACTAAGTGCCATATATGCAATATAAATTCATAAGGTATATTGCACATTTTAGAAATATATCACCACACTATATATTCTAAATGTCACATAATGGGCTCAGTTTTCTGATATCTCCAATATATCTTCCAGACTGTCAAGTATATTTTAAAAATGAGTATCTTTTTAATGGCTCATAGTGGATAACCTCAGCAGAATAGGAGAAAATTCGTTATTTCTCCTGGTGCTAAGTGACTTGTACGGAGGTGGTCAGAGAAAATGAAAAAAGGGATAGTTCTTTTCAGTTTGTGGGTTAGGAGGGTCTCAGAAGGAAAGATGCCCTCACAGAGCACTATCTAAATGGACTGGGTGGGAGATGAAAACTATGTCAACTAATGGGAGGAAGGTGGGGGATGGGGAACCTCTGTTGAGCCAGATGAATAGTTTATGCAGTGAAATACTGGCTAGCATGAGCTGGAGATACTGCTTAAAATTCTAGCTCCATGTAACCTTCCAGGAAGGAAAGGATAGGATTTGTTGTTACTGCTCGAGGGAGAAGGGAGGACAGAGGGGAGGGAGTAAACTATATTGGGCGCCAACTGCAGGACAGATGCTACATCTATTTTAGCTTATTTAATCCTTTTTAGATCTTTGGTGGCAGGGTGGCATTTTTATCTCTCTTTTGCTGATCAAGAGATAGGCTCAGAGCTAAGGAGTGGGCTAAAGGTTATACCTCTTGGGCCTGGAACTTAGTTCTGCATAGTTTCAGATCCAATCTCACTAGTAGAGGATGTGAGGCTGACCTCTTTTGTGTCTGTCAAGGGCTGTTCTGCTCATATTGAGGTCCCAAGTTTTCTTCTGGAGACAATGGTGTCTGTGCCATGACTTCTCTGTGTGCACTCAGTGGAGGGCAGTTTGTACCCTGGCCATGTCTCTGCAATACTCTGCTATGTTGGACATGCCACTCTTTAAGTGTGTCACTGGAATAATCCCAAACAACCTCTGCTACACCTAACTGCACACTCCAGGCACACCAGCCCAGTCATTCCTATTTCCATATGCAGAGTAACTTGTGTGCATTTGCATATAATTTTACATATATGACACCAGGTCCCACCCGGCTTTTGACAGCTCATTTTTTTGTGTACGTCAAAGACAGCACTTGCACTTGAAATGAGATTCCCCATTCACTCCCAGGACTCTAGAGGCAGACCCATTAAAAATGCATAGCCAGTCTGACACTCCTTGCTGCGAAGGGTATTAAATACTCACATACCACGGCTCCGCCAAGGAGCAGGGATAAATATGGCAGGTATGAAATGGGCCTAAATTGCTCTTGATGGCTCGATTCAATAATGTTGGTCCTTTCCTTACAGTGGTATATAACAATAGTCATTTTCAAAATGGGGTGCTGCAGTTGTTTTTAAGAAAGAATTGACAATTTTGACCTACAGAGTAGTAATTTGCAAAATGTTCTTTCTTTAAGCCATTCCCTGGGAAATGCAGGAAGCCCACAAGTGCTGAACTTGAGCTGAAAACGACTGTAACTAATGATAGCACTAAGCACAGGAAGAAAGCACAGCCTTGGTGGTGATGTTCCAGAGTCAGAACTGAGGCCAGGGAAAGGCAGAAATGAGAGCTTCATTATAGACAATTGGCTCAGAAGTCCCTGGATAAACCTTATTTTATTTCACTTTGCAGACACATTTTACATTGTTGGCTCTGCCTTTTACAGCCTCAAAATGGGATTCAATAAAAAAAAAAAAACTGCATTAGACAAAGGGACAGTGACTTCTAGAACCACTTATGAGACTTACCTGTTAAATGCTCTGACTCCACTGGAGCATTTGCTGGGCACTTACAAATCCATAAGAAATAGTCCAAGGAACTCCGCTTGGAGTTATAGGAGCAAATGATCTATTCTTTACTCTTACATGGTTGTTTACATGGGTCTCCAAGTTGTGTGTACATGTGAAAATTTTAAGTATAATTTCTCTATTTCCCTGTGCTCTTGGATGGGGCCTTTGTTTCAGAGCTTTCTCTATACTTCTCTACCCATGCACATCAGCCCATGAAGGTAGATAGACAATTAAGTCCCTTGATTTGACTAGCAGATGTGAAGGCTGGCATACATAATATTATAGTCCAAAGCTAGAAGTGTAATTGTTTAAAAAGACATTGTTTTTTCTGTCTTTGAATTTCCTAAAGTCCGAAGTAGGGGATAGATTTTATCAAAGGCCTTTCAGGGCAATAAGAGGAGAAAGAGAGTGGGTTTTTGTAGTCTAAGAAATTATATCAGTACAGAGGTCTGGACAGGGGTGATGGAATTGGTATGTGCCCCCCTCTGCCTAATGAGAGCTCTTAGAGAGAAACAATTGTTTCTATGCTCAAGGAGAATGGGATATAGTTCTTTTTGCCTTGGAATTAGCCTTCATAGAATCTGCACCTGTCATGTGCCTTAGAAGGTGGCATTTCTGAGTTCTGAGGGCCTCTTTAGGCCTTGGGTGTCAATAGTAACTGTGATGAGAGCTGGAGGCCTCCTTGCTGCTTTTAGACTCTGTGGATCCATTTGTTGCAAACTTGGGAGGGAAAGAGGTACCAGTAATGAATGAGATTCATTTTCTTTTCCTCAAATGTTTTATTATTTTAGTAAAACTATATTGAAATGGATGTGGGGGGAGAGGGAAGATGGCGTCCACCCCACCATCAGTGATTCCAAGACGCTCCTGAGAATCACCTCACGTGCAGGAGAGCACTTGGATTCCCACGATAGAACAAAGCTCCCAGTGTGGGGGAACATTATCCCCGGCTAACTTTTTAACTCCAAAGAAATAATGTGGTCCATTAACGAATATAAAGGAGAAGTTTGTGGAGCCTGCACAATCTGCCCCGCACCCAGGGGAGGGGAGCTACTCCTGAGGGGAGGAAACGGAGCAAGTTTCCTAACCAAATACCCTAATCCAGCCGGCTGCGAACTCCCTTATCTGACGCTCTTAATTTACATGATCTTGTATAAAGCTCGGGGAATT
>PVKS010002277.1:0-16088 GCA_004027875.1 Aplodontia rufa
AGGCTATTCATATTTAGAGTCCCCGTTTCTACTGCTGTACTAGAGTCCCTATTTCTGGGACTGGGGCTACTACCTGCATCTTCTACCGCCGCTGATCTCTCCACTGCTTCTGCTGCTTCTCCCATCTATGCTTCTATCATGCTTCTCTCCTGACTAGTCGCTACTCTATTTATTTATTACAACAACCAATAGGGGTACAGTGCAAACACGTTTATCCAATTGTAACAAATGAGTGGCCAAATAGCTTAGTCATGCGGTCAGGCATTACGTCACTAAGGAAGATACAAGCCGGCTGGAACAGAGTTGTTTATCACCAAATCTTTTACAAGCCAGCTCTGCCTCATGTTGGGGTCTGGTCCTCAACAGGCTGTGGTTCTCCAAGTGTGGTCCCAGGCCCAGCAGTGTTACCATCACTTGCAGAATTGTTAGAAATGTGAAATTGTGGGCTCTACCCCATACCCTAGATCTTACGGATCAGATACTCAGAGGTAGAGTCCTGAAACCCATGTTTTAATAATCCCTCTGGGTAGGGGGTTGTTGCATAATAAGTGGTTTTGGGTCTTGACTGCATTGGATTCATTTTAGGACCTTAAAAAGTAATGATGCAGGGGCTGGAGCAGTGGCTCAGCGGTTTCGGCACTTGCCTGGCAAGCACGAGGACCCAGATTCAAACCCAGCACCACGTACTCAACTAAGCGTTGGAGCAACAAAGGCCATGTGAAAAACTAAATAAACTAAATAAAGTCGTTTCTCTCTTTCTCTGTCTATCTCACTGTCCCTCTCTCTTAAAAAAAAAAAAAGTAATGATGCATTGTTCCACCCAGATCACTTAAATCTGTCTGCCAGTGGTGCTTATGCATTTGTAATTGCGGAAGGCTACCAGGGGACACTGCTGTGCAGCCAGTACTGAGAATTGTTGGCATAGAGACACTGAGTGAGATTGGAGGAGCCAGTGACCTTCCAGACAACCTTCTAACTTTATTCTACCATGTTTGGTTCTGCAGGACCCTCCTGCGCTTATTTCTTGATTCTAAGTCCAGTAGAGAAGAGGGGGAATTAATAAGACACTTCTGAGACTGCACCTTGGTCTCCCATTTCCTCTCCTGGGTGGCTCTCAACTTGGCCTTGACCTTGGCATCACCTGGACACCAGGTGTAGGAACACTGGGAGATGCCTGCCTCATCACCACAATCTATGGACAGGCGCTGCAGGATGGAGAACCGCAGTTGAATGTTCACATTACTCTTTGGATGTGGGTCTTTCATTCAGATGGACTCTGGGATCACAGTTCCCAGAAACTCATGAGACCCTATAAAAAGCAGATTCTTTCAGACACCATCTTTGAGGAAAAACTGTACACATATACATGCATACATTAGTTTTTTTCTGCTGCCTTCTCACCATTGGGCATGGTTTTGAAGTATAGAATGTGAAGTATGGCTCGAAACTCTTTGAGCTGTGTCACAGCCACTTCAGGGATCAGTTTTAAGGTCATTCCCCTTGAATGTCAGGAGTCCCATTTTCTGGTGCTAGTGTGGTTTTCTCAGTCGCCTGTCATTTTTTTTCTAGGTGTATGGATCCGGGTCCCAGACGAGGGCATTCCAGTATGTCAGGTATGGCTCTTAGCACTGATTTGGAGCAGGGGGAATGCGGAGTAAACAGCTTAGTGTCTATTTTGTGTACTAACTACTTACAGAACTCTGTATGTTGATTAAATTTAATTTTAATATAATGATGGGAAAATGTGCTATTCTCTGTTGAGAAGTTAAGATTGACCTTCACCTTCATGTCTATGACTACTGAGCTAATCTTTTACTGCCACCTAGTGTTGTGTAGGTGAAGTTGCCTAGTGCTGCGTGTGACTTGCATGATTTCGCTGCAGGCTGAGTTAAGAGGGGGCCTTAATTGTTCTAAAAACGTGTAGATTCCAAAATCTAACCCCTTTAAACATGACTTTCTAGGGTGGATGAGTGATTCTTCATTAAGGATATGAGATAGTGTCTTAACTTTGAAGTTTTTGGTAAAACTGAGTGCGGATGGAAATATATTCTTTTCAATACCTTCACTTGGTATTTATTTTTTGTTGTTGTTTTGGCGGTTCTTGTAAATCTAGGTTTTTACTGGTCACTGCAGTTGGTAACTAACTGTGGAAGGTGGTGTGGATTCTGAGAATTACAAGCAGATAGTAGTCTAAAGAACCATTCACCATTATACCACTGTGTTTTCTGCAAGTTTCTGGAATCCTGAATCATTGTAAAACCCTATTCTATATTTTGGTACAATGTATTTTTGCTAATTAATGCAAATATTCCAGAATGCCTGTTATTCCTGGTCACTTGGGGCTATCCTAGGGGCACTGTAGTGGTGAGGTGGTGGCTATGGGGTACAGGTCTGGGCAACCCCAGCTCAGTGAGCACAAGCATATTAGTCCATGCTCAGTTTAATGGGGAAAGGTGTCCCTCCTTCAGGACTATTTTCATCTCAAAGCACTTAAATCAGGAGAAAACTATCCAGGTACATTTCTGTAGTGGGACTATATCAGTCAGATTAATGTGTATTGAGTACCATCTTTTCACAGTAGTACATTTTCATCGCATCCTCTGTTACCCACGCTAAGTCATGCACTCACCTGAGAAGGTCTTAATGTCTTTCGTTACACACATTCACTTTGAACTACCTAATTAGTGGCCCCAGATTTCCCCAATGCCCACACCACATGGAATGTTCTGAGATTTTTTGCAATAAAAGAGGAAACCAGTTAGAACTTTATTCTTGCTGGTCACATGATTTTAAAGACATCACATCAAAATTCATTTAAGTAGCCTCAGAAACTCTCTTTATTTGAGGGGGATAGTGATTGAAATATTTTAATAATTGGTCTAGGCTTGTACTGTGTATTCTCCCAACAGTGCTCTGACAGTCACTGCTGTCATACGCATGGTGGTCTCCCAGGCCAACAGACAACTTAGAGGGCTTGTTTCCCTGGAAATGCAGGTGTAAACCATCTTAGAAAACCCTATCTCCAGAGTACTGCACTGTTATCTCAGGGTAATGATGTCCTAGGTGACGTGGCTTCAAGGACTTTGTACACTCAGGGCCAGAATTTCCAGTGTGCACAATTGGTGCTATTCAAGACCCACCTGAGATCATTAACTGACCAAAGGTTTGCTGTTTTTAACAAGTCATTTTTTTTTTTAAGGAAGTGAGATCTTTTTCTTTGTGGTAAAAAAAAAAATATGTCCAACATCTAAGGACATAGTTAACTGTACTCTTCCCAAATCCACAATGGCCACGACAGTATCACTGGGTCCCAGTATAGGTGGTCATCTGCATTGGCATTTTGGCATGATTGTGTTTGATATTTTCATGGTCAACTTATATCCTCATTCACATAACAAAGGCATGCTATGTATTCTTTTAAAAAGTCACTTTGTCAAAATGACACTTTTATAAAGAGTTTCAGGTTAAATAAGTGTGTGATCTATGAGATTTTGACCTTAAAAGTTGCCAGATTATTATATAAAAGATGCATGGCCCTCCCTCCCCCTTCTCCCAATGAGGAACTTAATATAATCCCCAACCCCAGTTTCAGTATTAAAATCTGTTGTGGATGCTATTGAATGGCAGCTTTTAATGTCTCTTTACAAATATGCACAGATGGAAGCCATAAGAGAATGTATTGCCATGTAACATTCACTGCCATAGTGATGAAGTGACTTTTTTTTGCCAGTTTTTATAAAGAGATATCATCCAAGTTCAACAGGGATTTGTATTTGCATTTGATCTGTTTAGAATAGAATGTTAATCATGTTCATATAAAATACCCATTTGTTGAAAATGAAAAAAATAAACAGAAATAACTTGTATACTAAATACCCTACCCCCCAGAAAATAATTCCCCCCCCAAACAAAAAGAAAGCAAACATGATCTGGGGTTTTCTTTTGGGAGTTGCTCTTGACGCATGCTGACCTGCTTCTTGTTGGTAATGATGGAGGAAGTGGAGGGAGAGGATTAAATCAGCAGGATGGAACTTGAAAAGTCTTCTAAGAAACATAGCTGATGAACAGCGGTAGAGAAAGTGCTTGTGTTTAGCAGAGGTGTCATTTTTACGAAGTAACTTTTTTTTAACAGAGCCACACTTTAAAGCTTCTGAAAATAAGAATCAAACCTTGGTAAGCGAAAATTTGCTTACTTATCTTCACCTTCATGGCGCAATCAATCACAACTCATTTGAAACATCCAGATGTCCCTGACAGTTTCATGCGAGGTGTTTGGGGGAGGGGCTAAAGAGCAACGTTCCAGTTGATTTCAACTCTCAGTGTTGTTTGGCTTTATCTGTGATTTGCCAGTATGGGAATAAATACTGGAGTTCATTCATTTCGGTGGATCTTACTTTATAAAATAACCATGTGCTTTCATATAGGTCAGCTAATGTGAGTTCATGTTAAACATGGGCTTCCATTGAAAACTTCAGCAGATTCCATTTTTGGGGGGCAGGGTGTGCCTATGTTAGCATATTTTTGGTTTTTAATTGTTAGAGGATTTCAGAAATACACAACAGTGGCAGACTTGGCCCAATCACTCAGCTTCCATCATGTTTTAACCATCCCTACCCACCCCCTAAAAGCAAATCCCAGATGCCATCGATTTCATCGTGTCCATGAATATGCTAATATTGTAAGCACCATCTTAATTTGCAGGATTTCCTTTTGACATACAGTTTTCCATTTGGGTTTTTGTTTTCTGGGAGGTGGTAAATTTTCTTATGGGAGGGCTTGTATGTGACCCTCAGTGCTAGTGTGCCTTGGCAAGCAGCGCCTGACCCACCGCTCCTTCTTTTCCAGTGATCTGGTGAATGGCCTTGTGGCTCTCATGAACAGCAATGTTAGCAGCCCTGTCAACCTGGTAAGTACTGCTGTGCCAGAGCAGACACGTGATTCAGATTTTAGGAAGATAAGTTTCTGAAATAAGATGGGTGTTCCTTAACATTCCTGTGCAAAGACCCTCTAAAAAGGAGGAAAGAAGCGATGTGATGTCTAAAGAGATAGGGAAGTCGTGTGGAGCCTTTGCCTGCCTGATATCCTGAAGTGGCCTGAGTCATCCCTATCCCAGTGTTTTAGCTACACACTCCTTAGGTACCGTGTTTCTTCTTTTCTCTTTTTTTGGAGGGACAATTAGGAAAGCCCATCTCATTTTAGAAACCTGTCTTCCTGGGCTGGAGCAGGAGCTCAGTGGTTATGGCACTTGCCTGGCATGCATGAGGACCCAGGTTCAAACCCCAGCACCACATGACAAGTATTGGAGCAACGAGAGC
This sequence comes from Aplodontia rufa, assembly GCA_004027875.1. NCBI lineage: Eukaryota > Metazoa > Chordata > Mammalia > Rodentia > Aplodontiidae > Aplodontia > Aplodontia rufa. Next base: position 5,316 of record PVKS010002277.1, read on the forward strand.
CACGTGAAAAACTCAATAAAATTGATTCTCTATTTCTTTCTCCCTTTAAAAAAAAAAATTCTCTCTTAAAAAAAAAAAAAAGGGCAAAGAAAAGAAAAAAGAAATCTGTCTTCCTTATGGGCGTGGTGGCACATGCCCGTAACCCAGTGACTCTGATGACCCAGTGGATCCTTCCCAGGCAGAAGGATTGTAAGTTCAAAGCCAGTCTCAGCAACTTAGCAAGACTCTATCTCAAAATAAAAAGGGCTAGGGATGTGGCTCAGTGGTTAAGCACCACTAGGTTCTATCCTCAGTACCAAAAAAAGAAAAAAAAAAACTGCCTCTGTCTAAAATCTGAATCACATGTCTACCAGAAAGCCTGATAAAGCCAGAGCCACTGTTTCCAAAGGTTCCATTGCTCCATTTCAGCCTTTCTTTATGCTCATAAGTAAGTCCAAGTCCTTTCCTCTTTTACCATCTGACTTCAGACTGGCCTAGGAAATTGGCAGTGAGGAGCCTTTATTGTGGTGTCCTATGATTGGGGTAGGTAGAGATGGAATAAGAGTAACAGGACAAGGAAAAGAAGTAGCCATGGGGTTGGGGATTTAGCTCAGTACCAAAGCGCTTGCCTAGCACACTCCAGGCCCTGAGTTCAGTCCTCAGCCCTGAAAGAAAAAAAAAAAAAAGAAGAAGTAGCCGCCATTGTGTGATGGAAAGAAGAAAAAGTGAAAATGATTTTCCTGGAAGCCTCCAAGATAAACTCACTTTATGAAACTCAGATGCATCTCTCAGGCTTGTGCAGAATGCTTATCTGTGAGTGTATCCATTTCTGTTACCACTTTCTCTGCAGGGTGGTGGTGGTAAGTCCCCCATCGTTGCAGTTGTTAAAGCACTGTACTCAGAAGGAGGAATATGTTGCCTAGGAAAGTTGATTTTATAAACCCAAACTTTCCTAAGTGGCATCAAACTTAGAAGAAGGCTAAGTGAAAAGTGTCTGTCCTGGAAACTCACTCAATGCACACACTGTGTGAAGCTGTGTGTGAGCTGTGTGAAGGCTGTTCTTGTGCATGGGCATTCTGGAGGATGCCCGTAAAGGAGGGTACAGGTCAGCACCTGGTAAGGTTGAGCAAGTCGAAGCTCAGGTGAAGTTATTCAGGGTGGCAGTCGAGACCGGTGCCTTGTGGGATGTGGTGGGCTAGCAGGCATCTCTGAAAGCATGTGTGGCTTGGAGTAGGAGGTTGCTGCTTGTTATCATTACACTTAATAACCGGAAACCATTTCTTCCTTAGGGGAACCCAGAAGAGCACACAATCCTAGAGTTTGCTCAGTTAATTAAAAACCTTGTTGGTAAGTAGGATAAATGACTTCTTGAATGAAATTTTCTTTCTGTGCTTACCCAGTCCACTAATAACACCTTGACTAGAAAAATGGATAACTGATAAAAGCTGATTGAATTGGATCAAAGCAGAACTTTTTATCAAGAACACTTAGTTCACTGGACATGGTGACACATGCCTATAATCCCAGTGGCATGGAAGGCTGAGGCAGGAGGATCACAAGCTCAAAGCCATCCTCAGCAACTTAGTGAGACCTTGACTCAAAAATAAAAAGAGCTGGGAGGGTAGGTGTTGCTGGGTTCAATCCCTGTAACATCCTTCCCCCCAAAACAAACATAGTTGTTCTCAAATTTTTTAATTGAGTAGTATATAGAGAAAGGAGGTGGATTTGCAGTTTTCATTGCAGAGGAGGAGATGTATTCTTACTGTTCGACATGTGATTGGGTTAGTCATCCTGCACAGGTGACAGTTAATTTCTAAACATTGGTCCTGTTGAGACTAGAATTTCACAGAGCAGGAGCACACTAGCTTACATATCTCTGTCAAGTTTGAAATTCTATTTGCAAGTTTTAAATTCTATTCTTTTTGCAGCTCTTGACAGGCTGGCTGTGAGACATTGGAGTCTGTATAACACTATGGGGTAGTATCCCCAACAAAGCATGCTCTCAAGTCATGAGAAATTCACGAAGTCTAGCCTCCCAGATCAGTACCTGCATTTTGACAATTTCCTCCAGTGATCTGTTCACATTTTGGCATTTGAGAAACTCAGCTCAACAGCCCGAGGGGCCCTAGGATCCCCAGTGTTGCTCCATGTGGTCTGCAGCAATGCACACCAGCTTAAGGCACCCATCATTTTGTTTGCTCCAGATTCTACATCGGGGTCAGCCTCAACCAGGGATTACTTCTGCAGGTCTGCCTAATGGTCACTGCTGTCGGTTTTACTCTGCTGGTCCCTGGGGTTAGGCCCACCTCTGATGCTGGACCAAGGCTTTTCTGTCCCCCATGTGGTCCCTCCAGCAAGGTAGCTGGATATCTTGTGTGTCAACTTGGGACTTGCTCTGCCTAGAGCACCAGTGGCCAGATCTTCATGAGCTGTAGACCTAGAACTGTCCACGGTCATCCTGCATTTTGCTGGTTAGGGTGAAAGCTGCCTAATTCCAGGGAAGGAGCTTTCTAGAGTCCGGACACCCCAGTGTGGCCCATTGGGACTGTCCACCTCAGAGCTGGCCCCATCCCACTGTTGTGGTTTTGGTGCATATGGGGTCCTTCCCAGGGATGATGTCTGTATTTGCGGTCTTATGTGAGTGGTCTGTCTTGGACCAGGCCCCCGCTGCCCTGGGAGGGAACTTGGGCTAATAGAGGAGGTAACCCTCCCCCTCCATACCAAGCTCTTATGGATCCAGAAAGATGTCTTGTCACCTGCATTTGTCAGCTCAGCAACATCCATGGCAGACACAGCTCCTAGATTTCCAAGGACAGGTCCCTGCATGGCTGGGTGGCTTTGTGAGAGCTGCTTATACACAGTCTGTACCTTATTTACTCCACAGATAGGATTTTACTCTGAGGTCGATAATAAAAGAACACATCTTAATGGTTTAAGATTTTCTCTTATCTGTTTTTTTTTTAAAATAACACAGGTAGTGGAAGTGAAATTCAGTTTCTCTCTGAAGCCCAGGATGACCCACAGAAAAGAAAACCAGACATCAAAAAAGCAAAGCTGATGCTGGGGTGGGAGCCTGTGGTGAGTGTGGGGAGGTACACTGCCTCCAGGTAGATCTCTTTCCTCTGGTGTCCTGGGTCCTCATAGACTTTGGTCCGGTTTGGGTGGCCCCTGGTGGAGTGAGGTGGGCTCAGCATCCATGCACTTGAAGGGTTTTCTCTAGGCTATTAAATGGTATTATATGTCTCCTTTATAACTGGGAAAATGGCTTGGGGCTGGTGGGCTTTGTTCTCCTAAAATCATACAGTGGCACAATCAAAAAGACAATGTCAGGGAGCACAGTGGATCATGTTCTCTGCCTCTTACGGAGCCCTGGTTGCCCCATGCAGGGTTGGGCAGGGCTATAGCATGAAGAGGAGCGAGCCGGTCTGTGCCAGCCCCATGCAGGGGAAGCCCCAGGTTGGAAGCAGGCAAGACTGAAGGCTGCCAAGGAAGGCGGGCCCCCATTCCTTCCTAGTGCTCTCAGGTTAAGTCCCTTCTTTGGCCTATGAGGTGCTGTGAGGTGTGGCTGTCTCCTACGCTGTCACTTGCACATTGGAATCATTTTAGGAGCTTAAGAAGTATAGATGCATAGTCATGGCTGCCTTCTGCTCCTTCCCACTGCAGGTGATCCGGTACCCCTCCCTTGCCAGTGAATGCTTTCCCCTCAGCTGTGTGCAGGTGCTACATTCTTGTCCCTTAAGTCTCTGACCTTTAGAGGGCACCTTCCTAGAGAGGTCAGGCCACACTGCAGCAGCAGGCCCACCTCTCCTACTGTCTGCCATGTCTAACCATTCCCTCCTTGTTTACCCCACACGTGCCAATGGAGCATGGGCCCCCCTCAGGTAGGGGCATGTGGCCTCTTGCACAGTAGCAGACCCAGCAGCTGTCATAGCCAGACACACGTTAGGTGCGAGGTAAAGTTACGGCCATCCTAGGGGTGGCCCAGCAGGTAAGGCTACCTTACCATTAGGCAACATCAGAGAGATGCAGCTCAGACCTCAGTTTACCTTTTAAAAATGTATTTCATAGTGAGCTGAATAAGAAGAATCCTAGAACGTTGAACCCTGAAGGGATGTGAGAGTTCAGTCTGACCCTTCCTGTGTGTTTTGTCTTAGCTGCCGAAGGCCACAGAAGTTTAGTGAATGAAATAAAAATGTGATTTTTTTTTCCCTGACTGAACAAAATCTGATAATTTAAGCTGGGCAAAACAGGGGCTAGACCAGTGGCTCAGCTGTTATGGCACTTGCGTGGCATGTGCAAGGACGTGGTTTTGAACCCTAACACCACATACACAATGAAGTGTTGGAGCAACGAAAGCCACATGAAAAACTAAATAAAATTGATTCGTTCTCTCTCTCTCTCTCTCTCTCTCTCTCTCATGGTACTTTTTTTTTAAAGCTAGGCAAAACAAGTCACAGCCAGCAGAGATGCGGGGTCTTGTTTCTTGAAGGAATTTACCATTGGTCCCTCTGGCAGTAGAACCTGTATTTTAAGGGAAATATTTTGAAAAGTTGCATGCACATTCGCTGCATATGAACCTGTTGAATCACATGAGGTGTATGTGCAGTTAGTTTGTTTTCTGGAGTTTAGCTGTACAATATTCTGACTGTTAGATTATGAGGTGTCCACCACAAGCTTATGTTCTTAGTAGTTTTATGCCGTAAGAAATTTTGAGGGAGTCTGATCTAAGGGAACTTAGACAATTTAATTGTCCAGAGAGAGAGAGAAAGTATGAGTGTGTGTGATTGGGGGGGGCGGGCAGCTGGTGGAGGTGTCGTAGCCATTCTGTCTGGGGCGAGGTGAGGTTTCCCTGTGGTTTTGATTTGTATTTCTTTAATGATTAGTGATGAACGTTTTTCAAGTACCTATTGTCCTTTTCTACATTTTGCTTTGAAAAAATGTCTGTTTACGTCTGTGGTCCATCTTTTAGAGTTTTCCTTTGAGTTGAGTTCCTTGTGTATTCTCGCTGTTAACTCCTTGCCGGGTGTATAGCTTGCCAGTATATTCTCTCAGTCTGCAGTAGTTTCTTCACTCTTGTTCTTCTGTGAAGAAGCTTTTTAGTTGAAATGGTTTTTGTCTATTTTTACTTTATTTCCTGTGCTTTTAGGTCTTAGGCAAGCCTGTTGTGGTATAATGGGCACACAGCAAATTGCCCATATTTAAAAGGTGCAACTTGATAAGTTTTGATGTCTTTGGACACTTGCGAAACCATCTCCACTGAGATCGCTTTACATGGTGCAGTGACTGTTAAGTCAGCGTGAATGCCTGAAAGTGCAAAGGGTTGACATCACGTGGGCGCATCGGGCCTTCTCAAAGTATTCTCCCTCCACTCCATCATGGATCCCTTGTGAAAGAATGAACCATGTACATATTTTAAAAGCAGTTTTTGTGAAGCATTCACTCTGGTTCTGGCCCTTGGGGGGGTTGGAGCTTGCTTTACATCAGCACGGTGCATTCTGGCTTTGGAGGTACCTCTGCTTTTCCAGGGTGGGTCTGCATACTTTCATAACCAATGAGGTTTTCTAAGTGTCCTCAGAAGCCACCCGATCACACGGTCAGGACTTCTGAGACAGTCTGCTGTTGATTATTTCCACCAAGCCCTTCTGTGAATGTGATCTTGTCTCTCTCCCTTTCTCTATCAACAGGTCCCTCTGGAAGAAGGTTTAAATAAAGCAATTCACTATTTCCGTAAAGAACTGGAATACCAGGCAAATAATCAGTACATCCCCAAACCAAAGCCTGCCAGAATAAAAAAAGGCCGGACGCGTCACCATTGAGCCCTTGCTCTTAGGACACAAGACTCCCTATTTTACACTTGATGAGATGTATTTTTTTTTTTTTAAAGACTTAAACAGGTGTCATGAAGAACAAACTGGAATTGCATTCTGAAGCTTGCTTTAAAGACGTGGATGTGCCTAAAAGCTCCCCTGGAAACCTGCAGACTTGCTTGCACTTTTTGAATCTGTCTTTTTGTAAAATAGCCTAGATGCACCTCTGCATATTTTCAAGTTTTTTATCTTGCTGTGAGAACGTATGTTGTGACTGTCATTGACAGTTTTATTTACTGGTTTCTTTGTGAAGCTGAAAAGGAACATTAAATAAGATGAAAAAATGCCGATTTTATTTATAAAAGAAATAAAATGAGATGTTGAACTATGCATAAAGAAAAACAAAACCTAGCAGTATTGTCAGGTGGGTGGCACTGTGGCATTTATTTTTGGAAAGTTAACGAATTCTGTTTCAGAGCTTTATGTTTCTTTTTTAATTCAGAATTTTTCCACAGTCTAGTTTTTAGTTGCAAACCTGACTTTGAGATATTTCTGTTATCATGATCAAGGATATTTGAAATCACTACTGTGTTGTGCTGCCTATTTGGGGGTGGGGGACAAAATTAAGGTATTCTTGATTAATCATGGTTAAATATTGCTATTTTAATAAAATATTGAAACTCATCAGTCATGAACTTTCAGTTTCAAAGATTGGCTTTCTGATTTGCATAAGACATTAGATTGCTAAGAAAAATACTGGCGAATTTAACTTAGAAGAAGATTCTGAAAACATCCAAGGTTTATGTGACGTATAATTTGATGTGTAGCTGTTGAAAGTGTTCATGTGCTGCTTGGGCCAGACCTATGCATGTGACAGAGATTACGTGTGTCTCATCTATAGTGCCTGGTACCAGAAGAGTTTAAGATTTCAGAGTTTTTTGGATTTATGAATATTTTCATAGACTTTACCTGTTGAGCATCTTAATCCCAAAATGCAAAATCAGAAATTCACAAAATCTGAAACTTCAAGTATCATGTTGGCACTCAAAGATTTTCAGACTTTGGACTTTTGGGTTAGGGATGCTCAACCTACATTAACTGGTGTATGGATTTTTCAGCTCTCACCCAGAGTTAGAATTGTTTTTGTGTCTTCCAGCAACCCAAACCAGATGGAGCAAAAGAAGTGCCATTTATCTTATGTAGAAAAGTTTGCAAATAGGGCTCATTGAGTGAATACTTTGAGAGCTTTTGCTTTTATTCAGAACTCTTTCAAGGTCTAATGTTAGGGTTTTAATGTTTCCTCTTAAAATAAATGGGAGGAATAAGACTGTAGGTTTAAGCAGTACATTTTCCAAATAGATTGACTCTGCAAAATAGCAACACAAAACTGAACAGGTGCCAGGGAGACTGAAGGTGTGTTTCAGGTGGCAGAGTAGAAAACAAAGCATCTTAAACATGGGTGACCCGCGATACTTCAGAGACTTGCCTGTCTAGATCATCTTCTGATTTGTTTTTAATTGGTCATGTTTTTCTTATCAGGGTCTCTGGGGCCTGGCCCTGGATGTTATGGGGTTTATTTGTCAAGGTAAATTCCCCAGAAGATTCTGAAACTGAGACTGGTGCTAGATTGGATGTGGTGTAAGAGAGAAAGAAGAATCGAGGATGATACGATATCTTACTTTTTAAACGCCCCCCCCCTTTTGTTTGTGATGGAGGAGGAACTAATGGTCTTTTGTATGCTAAGGATGCACTCAGCCGTTAAGTACATCCTGTCTTTCATTTTGAATTCCCATTATTTTGGCCCAAACTAAGTGACACACCATTTATAGAGATGGGATGGACTATCTTTGAAGCTTACTGGGGAACTACCAGACATTGAAGGAGTGTGGATAGGGATAGCTCAGAGTTTTGTGGAGCTAAGCTGGGCAGTATAATTTAGGAGTACACAAAGGCCCCATGGTCCAGAATTCTTTTACTTTATTATTTGCCAATACCTGGGATTCTTCCATGGGATTCATTCATATGATTTTCTTTCCTATGAGTCTCATATTTTCAGGATTTGATAAAGAAATGGAAGAGGAGTTGTGAATAATTCTCCTTAAGGAAAAGTGTAGTGTGAGCTTTGGTAAATAATATGAGCTTTGAGATGAGCAGTACATCCCCTTTGGAGAGAGGAAAGTGGAGTTGAAGGGCCTGGAAAGGAATGAATAGGTGGACAGGCAATGGCTGCCATGGTCCCCTGAAATGTACATGTGAAGCTAATCTCCAGTGCAGTAGTACTAAAAGGTAAGTTTTTACGAGGTGGTTAGGTCAAGAGGGTGGAGCCTTTATGAAAGGGTTAGTGATGTTGTAAAAAGGGCCCAAGGGAGCTTGTTTATCCATCTGTGAAAGCACCATCTGTGAACCCGGAAGTGGGCCCCCACCAGACAACAAATCTGTCAGTACCTCCAGAACTGTGAGCAATAAATCCCTGTTGCTTATAAAGTACCCAGTCCATGGTATTTTGTTAAACACTCCGAACAGGCTAAGATAGTGGTGCCCTCGCATTTTGAAAGTGGCATCTGATGTAAGGCATCATTTGTGGCTGGCAGAGAGGCAAGTGGTATGGGCTGACGTTGCTTCAGTGGGCAGCCATCGTGGCTCAAGCAAGGTGCAGATCACACTCTGAATATACTAGATTTCAACTGTCCCCTCCTGGATACTGAGCTCCGCTCACCAGTCCTAGCTGTAGTGTCATGGTACCTTGGCTACTCTTGAACCCTGACAGCATGCACTGGCTGGATAGGTCATCATGCTGGTTAAGGATTCTGTGTTGTGTATGAGCTTGGCTTCATTCTCAAAGCAGAGACTGTGGAGTGAAATGCTATTCTGGCCACTGCTGGGAATTAGTTTTGTCTCCTAAGACTATGACGAATGTGAAATTCTGTTATTTCGTGGGACAGAATAATCCTGAGTTTTAATATTTCAGTGTTTATTGTTTCTCAGTGGTTGATTGTTACCCTTGATAGGGAGATTGGGAGCTGAGAAATTTCATTTCCCTGAGAACCAATACCACAGTATGTGGCGCGAGGTACTTTGCTTCAAAAATAGCAATGGGGTTTTGTTGCTGTAACCACTAAGATTGACCCACATGGCTTCTTGGGAGTGTCCTATTTGAAGCTTAGCCACCTTTATCTGCAGTTGTGGGAAGAAAAAAGTAAATTTTTATTATCAAGAAAACTTCTTGGTGGGCACGGTGTCACATGCCTGTATTCCCAGGAGGCTCAGAAGGCTGAGGATCATAAGATCAAATCCAGCCTCGACAACTTAGTGAGACCCTGTGTCAAAATAAAAAATAAAAACGGCCAGGGACATAACTTGGTGTGGTTTAACACCCCTGGGTTCAATCCCAGTATCAAAACAAAAAAAAAAAACAAAAAAAAAGGAAAACTTCTTACAGTTTGGATGTATTTATGTGGATGTATTTATGTCCCCCAAAGGTACAGATGAAATCTAATCCCTATTGTAAGATATTAAGATATCAAAAAGTATATGAATTAATACATTTAGAGGGGCCCTTAGGAGGTGATTAGGTTTAGATCTGGACATGAAGAGGAGCCCCAGAGTTGAGTGCTGGTGGCCTTAAAAGACAGACTAGAAGATGCATTTGTGAGCCTCCTGTGTCTCTCCATGTGATGCCTGGCACTACCTCAACTCTGCCAGCAAGAAGCTATCACCAGATATGGCACTTTGTAAGCCAAAATAAACATCTTTTAAAACATACCCAGCCTGTGATACTGTCTTATTTGCAACATAAAAGGGACTAATGCAGAGAATTTGTACCAAGGAGTGGGACCTTACTAAAATTACCTGAAAATGTGGAAGCAGTTTTAGAATTGGTGCCAGGCAGATGCTGAAAGAATTTAGAGTAGCCCAGAATTTAGGAAAAGCCCAGAAGACTAATAAGCAGAGCATTACAGCAGTTCTGCTAAGGGCTCAGAAGATGAAGAGACTCAGGAAATGGTCTTAGAGGGAAATGAGGATGCCATTAGACACCGGGGAAAGGGCCATCCTTGTTGCACTGTTGCAGAGAATTTGGATGTATCCATGCCCCGCAAATTTGTGGGAGGAGAAACTGGTGTTCTAGCTTGTCTGGCAGAAGAAATATCTAAATCAAATATAGAAAGGGCTGCAGGAGTGTTTGGAGTTGCTTTTAGCTGATTTGGAGCAAAGGGAAATAGCTGAAATATTTAGAAAATTCACAGCCTGGCCAGGGATGGAACAAAGGTGTAGCGGACAACTGCTTTTTTTTTTTTTTTTTTTTTTAATACCAGGGATTAAATCCAGAGGAGCTTAACCACTGAGCCACATCCTTAGCCCTTTATATATATATATATCTTTTTTTTTTTTTTTTTGAGACAGGCCATTGCTAAGTTGCTGAGTCTGGGTTTGAACTTGATATCTTCCTGCCTCACCTCCTGAGCTGCTGAGATTACAGGTGTACCACCACACCTGGCTAAGCAACTGCTTTCTGAAGAGATCAACGTGGAAGAAAGTGAGCCAGTTGCTTTGCACTGGGAAAAGTTCTCAAGGGCAACTCGGAAATCTTTAAGACTACCATTCTCATCACATGCCCAGAGGTGTGGAAAGGACAAATCATTTCCTGGAGCCCCGAGGTCCCTACATCTGCTTGCTGTGCAGGGCCATCTCCAGATTCTGACCTTCTGGCAAAGTGTCCCACTGTGGCTGCTGCAGCTATGACTTGAGCAGATCCAGGCACCACTGATGCTTGCAACAGACTTCCCTGGTGCGTGCATGGTGCTGGTTCTGCCAGCATACAGAATGCAAGAGTTACAGGGGGATGGCAGCCTCAACTGAGAGAAAAAGGGAAGGCCAAGGAAGCCAGGCCGAAGTTTGCTACAGAGCTGAGTCCTTACAGAGAGCATCTAACACTGCAGTGCCTGGTGGAGACCCCAGAAATGTAAAGCAACCAGCAAAATGCCACACT